>KQ954484.1:0-266458 GCA_001541205.1 Rhodotorula sp. JG-1b | reverse complement strand
ACCGCAAGAACCGTCTCGAGGACGACTCGGGCAGCTTGGCGCCGCGCGATCGGTCGTGTCCTGCGCGCAGCCAGGATCAAGGATACCGAACGCTCGCTCGACAAGCTGGATGCTCTCGGGGCTGCTTTCCGGTGGACGAACGGTCCTCGCGGCTACAGCAGTCACAAGTACAACTGGCGCACGATGGTGAGTTATCCGCCTCCCTGACCGGTGTTGCGGCAGCCGAGTCATCCCGTTCGCACTCTGCAGGTCGGCATGCTTGTCGAGCATGGACCGAAAGAACTCCACCTCGCCGATTTGCAGGACATCAAGCTCGTGTACAAGCGCATCAAGGTCATTGACGAGAAGGACAAGGATGCGTCCACCTCGGCGAACAAGCTCCTCGAAGCCGAAGGAGGAAAGACTGCGACCACGTCGAGCTCCGACCGTCTCGAAGCGGACGACATGGAGATGGACGCCAGGACTCCCGATGACTCTTCGTTGAACGCCTCGACGTCGAACAGCTCGCCTGGGACAGCAGCGGCGGCGAGGACGACTGCGACGGCGGCGGCAAATCTCGGACTCCGTCGCTCGACCCGGTTCGCACCCACCCTTTGAACCGCAGGAGACGACGATGCTTTGACGAAACGCTTGACGAATTGCTTGGAGAAACGCTTGACGAAACGCTTGACGGATCGCTTGTGGAAAAGATCGCGCTTGAAGACGGACGAAGAGGGACAGTAGGAGGAGCAGAGGGATCCCTTGGACTTTGCTTGAGATGTGTGCTTGATAGGATCCCGCTCGAAATGAAGTACATACCGCTTGATGTTTCTCCAGAACTTTTCGAAACCCATCGAGAAGGTGTGGCAAGCTTCTCATGTTGCGAGAGATCTACGCTCGGAGCTCGACTTTGGCGACGCCCTTGTTGAGCCCTTCCAGCAACATGCAAGCTTGACACAGCGCTTGCGAAGTCAACAACCCACAGCGGGAGCAGCTCTCTGCAAAGTGAGTCGGTCTCGTCAGTGGGAGATAGCAGCCTATGCGCGCGCGTGGCGACTGAGAACGAGGGGAAGAGCAAGAAAACTCACGCTGCACTTGACCCTTTGGACCTGCGGCATCATCTCCCCCACCACCACCCGCCGCTGCGTTCGCTCCCACCCGAGCTTTCGTCTTGGGCGGTTTCGCCCCCCTCCGTATCCGATCTTGCTCCTGCAGGATCGGGTCGAGGTCGCCACCTGCTCGGCGGCCGCGCAGGGAGAGGGAGGCGGCCATCGCTTCGCCCGAGTAGATCTGGGACGGGTGGAGCGAGTCAGTACGGAGGGGACGGTCAACCACAAGGCGCCTTTCGCAGAGAAAGAAGGAAGGGAGGGGCGTGGGCCTCACGAGATCGACGATGGCACTCGGTCGGACGGCTTCCAGGTCTTTGACGAGCGCGCGGGCATATCCGCGATAAGCCGTCGGAGCGTAGATGCACTCCGTCGAGTGATAATCGAGTTTCTGTGCCGAGCACCGTCCGCATGTCAACAACCGGCATTGCTGCCTCGCTTTTAGCAAATCGACGCGGGGAAAGGAACTCACCTTGAAGTAGGCATACATGACGATCTCTTTCTCGTATACATACTTGAAAGGCTTGCTCCGCTTGATCGTCTTGGGCAGCAGGTTGTCGAGCGCTTCTTCTTCCGCTTCGAGGTCGTCTGCCTCGGTCGCGGCGCTTCGCTTGCAGGAACCGGTGCTAGTGATTGCCGAAGCTGCTGTTGAGGAGGAAGAGGAGGGCGAGGGACTGGCTTCCTGTCCGGTAGTGATGGCCGTGCAGCGCTGCAGACGGGGCATATCGCCTCGGAGGACTGAAATCGAGGGGCCGAGCCAGACGAGTCAGCGACTTGGCCGAGCGCGCTCCGCGTGTAGACAAGCTCTCGAACATACCGTTCATGAGGACCGTTTCGGCGACATCGTCGGCGTTGTGGCCGGTCACGATGTGATCCACATCGAGGATGTTGGCGCCTCGGTCGATCGCCTGTCGTCGGAACACGCCGCAGTAGGTGCCTGAGTAGTAGGCGCATAGACAATCCAATCAGTACTCTACGCATGAGGAACAACGGAATCTGTAAAAGGTTCAGTGGACGGGGACGACGCACAGTTGCCCTTTTTACCGACTTCTGCGACGACCTTGTCCATGGTCCAGCCGCCGTACAGTTCCGAGTAGGACAAGATCTTGAGTGGCATGTCGTACTGTTCTGCGTTCCTCTTGACCGTCTGTGGGGCGCATCAATCAAAGAGCGGTTAGGGCTTGCCACTTCGAGAAGAAATGAGGACAAGCTTCTCCGTCTCAAACGCACGTCAAGGGAAGCGTCGCGGTATCCGCTGATGCCCTCGTCGATCGAGAGGAGGCACAGATCGAGACCGTAGTCGTAGCGCTCGTTCAAGAGTTTCATGACATACGCGAGCACGGTCGAGTCTGCGCACAGAGGACCACGATCAGTGGCGGAGCGGAAGTGGCGGTTACAGCGGAGGGCTGAAACGGACCTTTGCCTCCGCTCGCTCCGATTGCGACTCTTTCTCCTCGTTTGAACAAGTGTTTCCTGCGTGGTGCTGTCGGTGCTGCTGTCGATGTCTCGCCTGCTCCGACCCCGGTCGGGAGGGTGCCCGTGCCCGAGTCGTCGTCCTCCTTCTCCTTGCCCTTGCCTGCGCCATTGTTTCGCCGTCTAGACGCCTTTTCAGGGAGTTGCTCGGCCTGGCCGTATCCCATGATGGTGTGGTGGATCTCTGTCTCAAAGACGAGGAAGAAGCAGTCCTTGCAGACGGGTTGGAGGGTCTTTGGTCTCCTCAGGATGGCGCGGTTCGGTGCCTCGGGCGGGCAGAGCTGGCAGGGTGCCATGGTGCGCCAACTGGTGGGCTAGATCGAGTATAGCGTGGGCGCTAGAGAGACTCAACTGGCGAGATGGCAGAGCGCTCGCAAGATTCGCGATCGCTTCAACGCAAGTTTATCTCCGCGGACGTCCGCGCGCGCGTTTGTCCTTGGCTCGTGACAGTGGAGTGCCGTTCGATAGACGCTTCGAGGGCAGACAGAGCGTCACAGCGGGGACGAAGAGAAATGGCGCCTCCTCCTTTGCTTGCAGTCCGTCCTTTCACTACACTCGGAACGAGGACCCAACTTCGACGGCTGCCCCGCTCTCATGCCGAGCCTCGGAACCATGACGGACTGACTCTACGCACGATCGCGGGCAGGTACACGGGCGTGCACTTGCACAGCTCCATACCGCTCTTTCGGCTGGTACGCTCCGAGCCTCACCTGGGCTCTTGAACATCGGCTCACTTACCGCGTTTGTTTGTCCGCAGCTGCATTTGCCGTCGCTCTCGCCGTCGGACTCGCGTTGCATTACCGCAAGATCGTAAAGAATCAGGTCAGCAGTCCCTCGCACTCTGATATCACCCCTCGCTCGAAGCTGAATGCTCTCGCTCCGTCTGCAACCAGTATTATGGGTACCCTCAAGAGTGGTTCCCTTCCGTCTCGGCGTACGTTCCGCCCTGTTTCCTACTACCGAAAACTGTACTGACCCTAAAGAATGGCTTCTGCAGCACCATCGGAGACTGGTTCCCCGAACGCAACCTGTTCCAACTCTTGATCGCCCTCACGTCCGGTCCCCGATTCCTCCTCGTCCTCGTCACCTACGTCGCGCAGCGCCAACTCCGTCCTGCCAGCCGCCTACCCGGTACTGTGGCTATCGTCGGAATCTTGAGGGCCCTCATGTGCGGAGGGTGGGTGTTTGTCACGAGTACAGATCACGGAGACGTTCACGACATTTGCATGGTCTCGTGAGTCTTTCGCAGCTCCCGTCGCTCACACTCCTCCGGCTTCTTCTGATCCTTTCTCCTCCATGCAGTTACATCGTACTCAACTTGCCGTACATGATCCTGCACACGATCCTGACGTCGAAGACGGGACCGGCCGCCGCTCGGGCGAAACTCCTCCGCCGCACGCTCGGCTCGAGCTTTTTTGGCGCGCTCGTTCCGCTCGTCTACTACTACCTCCAACACAAGCAACATCGCATCGCGGGAGGTGAGCAGCGCGTGGTCCTACTTTGCGCTCTCTCCAAGTCGATGGCGGAACCTGACCCGATTGACCCGCACGAACCAGCCTACTCAATCTACGCGCTCGTCGAGTGGTCGCTCATCGTTCTCGACGTCGCGTTCGACTCGGTTGCGATCCTCGACTTTCCCGATGGCTCAAATCAAGCCCTGCAGATCTCGATCTCGTACGCGGACAAGGACCTCTTTTCGGGCGCCGCCGCCGGCGACGATGGAATCAGTCGGCTTTACGTCGCTCCTGCCGGTACGGATGCCGGTGGTGCACCACCGGGTCGGCTCGCGACTGCGCTGGCGAAATTGGACTTGGCGACGGCGGGAACGCGGCACTTTGCCGCAGACGTTTATCTCGGTACGCAGCAACCAAACGCGATACCTTCCTCTTCGCATACTCGCCGCCGCTTACATGCTCTCCTCTCCTTCCACGCATACCACCAGGCTTCCTCTTCTGGACGAGCGTGACCGCTCTCGGTCCCATGATCTTTTACTCGGCCGTGTGGGCGATGGGTCTCTCAGGCGACGAGATTCTCCTCTTCTGCTGCATCTCCCCTTTCCTTCTCCTCTTTCCCCCCCTCCGGCGCTGGTTCGCCCGCCCCGGGATCGCCAATCTCGGAGTCTTGATCGCCGTTGCGAGCGTCTATGCGGGCGATACGGATGGCCAGGCGGGCGCGAGTGAGGGAGAGGGCGCGGCGAGGTTGAGGTGGACGGGGTTGGGGCTCGCGTGGGCGACGATGGGACAGGTCGCGAGTTGGTGGCGTGTTCGGATGGACGATCGGATGCTCGAGAACCGCACGACGTGAGTTTCGTCCCGCTCAGCCCGATTATCATGCTGGCGATCGATCTCATCGTGGCACAACCTGCTTCCATTGGTTGGCGCTTGGCTGACTAGGTCAACTTTCTCGAACTCACAGGACCCTGCTGCTCGGCCTCGTCCTGTCGACGGTCGTCAAGTTTGCCAACTTTTCGCTCAACCCGCTCTGGCCGTTCATGCGCACCTCGCCCGATCCAAAACTCGAGAACGGCGGCTGGAATACCTGTGGCCTCGTCATTGGGATCTTTGCCTACCTCGACACGGTCCTCCGACGCCCTCGCGCGACCGTGGCAGCTTCTCCGGCCTCGGACTCGGGTTCGGGCTCGGATTCGAACGCCGCAGCCGCAAAACCGACATTCCTTGGCGCGGTGGGTTCCATCATCGGCTTCGCGTCGTCCTTCTTCCTCCTTCATTGGCTCTTTACCGACAGCGGCACCATCATCGCGTGGTCGTTCGATGGCTATCCCGCCAGCGGACCTTTCGCGTTCCCGCACGGCCTTCTCACCATCTCGGCCCTCGCGCTCGGCGTCGTCCTCAGTCCGTTGCACCACTCGCTCCGGATCGCTTCGAATTGGTTGGCGTACGGAGTCGCGTGCGGGTCGGCAGCGCTCCTCTACTCGCAGACGTACTGGACCGCATTCTTCCCAGGGTGCCTCCTCGGCGTGTACGCCGTTTCGACTTTCCCGGCTTTCCTCTTCTCCATCTTGTTCCACTCGCCTCGCGGACCGGCTTTGACGTTCGGCACCGCCTTCTTCCTCTATGTGATCCTCCAACTCACGTCGACTTGGCCGGTCGCGTATGCGTTTGTCCCCGCGGGGTGGATCCTCCGCGAACGGACCGACATCGTCGTCGGCATCGTCCTGGGCGGGCTCGGACTCGGCGTCGTCGCCCTCCCAAAAGAGGCATCGGCAACTGCTCCCGTACCGGCCAGTCGACCTTCCCGTGGCCTCTCGAAGCGCATCAACGGCTCAGTCTTGTGCCTCTTGCTTGCCGGCACGCTCGTGCTCATCTACCGCGCACCGGGCTTCTTCGCTCCCGGGGTACCGTACCGACCTGAAGAGCGAGTCGTCACGGCGGCGATCTGGACGGTCCATTTTGGGTTGGATGGGAGGATGTGGGAAAGCCAGAGGAGGATGGCAGACTTTATGCGGGACGCCGAGGTGGACATCATTGGTGAGTTCCCCTGTGATTGTCCAGAAGATGCGGTTCGGACGCTGACGTTATGCGACGCAACGCAGGACTGCTCGAGACGGATAACCACCGGATCGTTGGAGGCAACCGCGAGCTGTGAGTTCCTTTCCTCTCTTGCGTCTCGCGTGATAAGCAACAAGCTCAGACCATTGATTCATCTGTGCCTGTAGCACGCAATGGATGGCGCACTCGCTCAACATGCCTTACACCGACCTCGGACCTGGACCGCACAAGAACACCTGGGGTGCGTCGGATGCGTATGCGATTGGTCAGCATGCATGGAGACTCACTTTTGCTGGAAACAGGCTGCGTCCTGATCTCCAAGTACCCTATCCTGCGCTCTTCGCACCACCTCTTGCCTTCTCCGCATGGGGAGCTTGCACCCGCGATTCACGCGACTCTCGACGTCTACGGGGTCGAAGTGGACGTGGTGGTGGCACATAATGGCCAAGAGGAGGATCCGCTGGATCGAGAACTGCAGAGTAAAGAGTTAGGCCGGATCATGGTCAGCCGGTGGCCGACGCCGACGATCTTCCTGGGTGAGGTTCAGACGCTGCTTGTTCAGACGGCCGGTATCCGGCTTACCAATGTTCCAACCTAGGCTACTTGGTCACGCACCCGCATGCGGAGCGACCAGCGCCGTACAAGTTTGTGACCGAGGACGCGAGCATGCTCGACATCGCGGTAACTCTTCTCCCCGTTTCCTGATCTGGCGCTTGCAAGGCTGACTGAAGATCTTTGCACAGCCGAACGACAATGACAGATGGTGCCAGTATATCCTCTATAGAGGCGTGCAGTGAGTCGATGGCGGTACCTTGTCCTCTACGACGGTCGATTCGACTGGTCTGACGGGTCCTGACCTTGTCTGCAGCCGCGTGGCCTATGCTCGCCTCAACCGAGGATCCGATCCGTCCGTCACCGACTCGGAAGTCCAGGTCGGCAAGTTTGTCGTGCCCTTGCTCGGCGCCGACGGCTCTTCCTACACGATCAAGGCCGAAGCCGCCCTTTCGGCGATCCGCTCCTCGCCCGACTTTAACGCTTCCGATCCTTCCCAGCTCCGAGTCCCGCCCATACCTCTGGATGAGTATGTCTCGCATCTGCACTCGTCGCCGGCGCCGGCAGGGACCGAGCCCGACCGGACGGTCTGGACGCCGGAGCGCTACATGCCCGAATCGCTCCATTTCCCGAAGCAGTTTTACGACGACGGAGTCAACGGGCATCGGTATATTGTTTTGACGGGCCAGCAGGGCGAATACGCGCCGAACTACTTTATGCGGGACGACGAAAAGGAGTGGCGGCGATTGCAGGAGCTGGATGACCTGAAGCGAGAAGCGGCCGGTTGTCCGGTTCAGTAGTTCCTTCACATGAGCAATACCCATACATTACATAAAGTGCAAGAGAGAAAGTAGTCGTCTCCATTAATCTGCTTCGTTCTCTCGATGGAGCTCAAAAGCGCGACCGGTTGAGAAGGGGGCACCTGGATGGAATGCATCTGGGAGTGAAGCATCTCGAAGTCATACAGCAAGGAGTAGACGCGGTGCATGGTCAAGTAAAGCAACAGCTAAGTCGAACCCGCGAGACTTAGGATACGCCGCGGGGTGTCCGCGGAAAGCACGGTCCCTGTGACCTCGGGTCTGCTGTTAGCCATGCTATAGGAGCCCTCTCCTGCTCTCCTTTGTCTCAGAAGCGGCTGCTACCTGCTTTCTGTCTCATTTCCGGGCCGTTTGCCTTTGCCTCGTTAGCAACGTCGAGCGACGACGAGTACGCTCGCCGCCACGACAGCGAGGTGGTCGATCTCGCCACAGCGATCTCGACTTCACACGCCGGACTGCAGATGTTGCATAGCATCCAAAGTGACGCTTCAGCATCTTCGCCTAGGCCAGCCGCAGTGCCTCGCCAAACTCTGCGGCCAGGTCGAAGAGCATATGTCTTCATGCATACGTAAAGGGAAAACTGCTGAGCGCAGAGGATACAAAGACGGCAACGGCGAACAAGACAAACATCAGCCTCAGCAGAAGGAGCGCAAAGGCGGGCGAACGATGATTGTCCCGCTGCTGGGGGCCAGAAGGAAGCCAATGTCCGTAAGAAGCGCTTTTCACATCTCCGCATCGAGAAACTCGTTTGACTGGACCGGGCCCAACAAAAAGCTCTCAAAGAAAAAGAAGAAAACCAGCCCGAATTTGTATGTTCCCACATCTCTGAGAGTATCCATACCGAGCTCAAACCTACTGCAGTCATCCACAGTGTACAAGAACAAGGATCTGAACGAGCCGCAGCGCAAGTCCAAGGAAGAGCTATGGCTGCCCTTGCGCCACAGCGCTCAGCTTCCGGTGCTGCCACTGCGCTGGCTGCCACGCTCATGCTCTGATGAACGATCATCAGCGCGGCGCGCTTCGCCTCGCTAGTAGACCTCGCTACTCACACAAGAGTACGCTGCTCTAGGCGGGGTCTGCTGAGAGGAGGCGGGGAGGATCGTCTGCAGGTCGATCCAAGCTCGACCCGCAGCCCGTCGCCAATTGATCGCCAAATGGGCGCCACGTGTCTCGCGACATTTCGACGCCAATGCAACTTGACGCCGGCTCGCTCTAGGCTCCCTTATTCACCTTCACCGAACCCTTACGAGTGCGCCCGGCAGCTCAGACGTGGTGCTGCCCGATCGCCTGCACGTTGCTGCTGTGCCGTGGTGTACGTACTGCTTCCCGAAGCACCCGGGGACGGTGATGTCGACCATTGCCCGAAGCCCGGATCTCGGGACCCGGCGATGCTCGTCTTCATGCGACTGTACTCATCAGAGCCCAGGCCGGGAGATGACAAAGCTATTCCTCTCGCTGTTCACAAGAAGCTGTAGACGCACCTTTCGCTTTTGCTTCTACCCGCACAGCTGCTCGCTACACCTCTTTTCGTCCCGCTGAAACGCCGATCTACAAACGGGCGATCAATATGTCATTCTCCTCGACCACCAAATCCCCTCCAGGCTCTCTGCGTGATGAGATTGCGACCATAGCTCCGCCAATCTTGTCCTCTGACCACTTGGCGACGACGACGACGACGGCGACGACCGAAGTTGTCGAAGAAGCCCCGGCTTCGGAACCTTCTTCGAAGCGCAAGCCGCTCGCGTTCTGGATGGTTTTTGTCGCCCTCTGCTTCTCATGCTTCGTCGCGGGTACGCTTTCCATTTCGCATGAGAATCGCCGACGATCGCTAACTCCCAATCTGCACGCAGCCCTCGACTTGACGGCGGTATCGACGACTCTTCCCGACGGTGGGCTCGGAGCTGTCCTCTACGGAAGGCTCATTTTGCCTTGCTGACTCGTCGCGCGTTTCTACAGTCGCGCAAACGTTCAACAGCGTCGACTACTCTTGGATCGGTTCCGCTTACGCTCTGACCTCGACCGCTTTCGTGCCATGGAGTATGTTCCCTCCATCATCTCAAACTCTTGAGGTCGATGCTAACACCTAGATTGCAGCCGGCGGCTTGGCCAACATCTTTGGAAGGCGACCGGTCATGCTGGGCGGCTTGATCATCTTTGCGCTTGGCAGCGCTTTGACCGGTGCGGCGCAGTCGATGGCGATGGCGATCGCGGGTCGTTCAGTCCAAGGCATCGGCGGAGGTGCAATCCTCACCATGGTCGAGATCATCGTCTGCGACCTTGTCCCACTCGCGGAGAGGGGCGCGTACTTTGGAATCATCGGCTGCGTGTGGGCGCTCGCCTCTGCCATCGGTCCTCCGATTGGCGGCGCCCTCGCCTCTGCCGGCCAGTGGCGCTGGCTCTTTTACCTCAATTTGCCGCTCTGCGGCATCGCCATCATGCTCGTCATCTTCTTCCTCAACGTCAAGGCGCCGAAGACGACCACTCGCGAAAAGCTCGAACAGATGGACTTCTAGTGCGTCTCCGAAGTCTTTCGAAGTGTCATGCGGAATTCTTGCTGACTCGGCGTCGAACCTGGATAGCAACATCATCTTCGTCGCGGCCGTCACTTCCCTCGTTCTCGCTCTGACCTGGGGCGGCAGCACGTACGCCTGGAGCTCTGGCCGGGTACTCGCGCCGCTCATCCTCGGCATCGCCGGCATCATCGCCTTCCTCTTCGTCGAGCGCTCGTTCGTTCGGTATCCGACGGTCCCGTTCGACATTCTCCGGAGCCGCACGACTTTGCTCGGATACGCGACCACGTTCTTGCACAGTGTCGTCATGATGATGATTGTGTACGTCCTTCTCCTCGGGGTTCGCTTGAGGTTGTCTCGTCTACCAGAACTGACTTGGAGTGCGTCCTCCGCAGATATTTCCTTCCCACGGCTTACTTCCAAGCCGCGCGCGAGTTTTCGCCCATCAGATCCGGCACGGCGCTCTTCTCGTTCTGCTTGTGAGTCTGGATTGCGTTTGTGAGATTCTCGGACCTGCGGCTGACCAGTCCCTTGCCGCTCGGCAGTACCGTGGCGCCGTTTGCGATCATCACGGGCGCCTGGGTCACCGTCACGCAGAAGTACAAGTTGCAGAACCTCGTCGGCTGGTCCTTTGCCTGCCTTGGAAGCGGCCTTCTCATCCTGCTGGAATGGAATTCGAGCAAGGGACTCTGGGCTGGGCTGTACGTTGATTTCGTGTCCTCTCTCTTCCCCTCCTTCCCTGCTAACGCAGCTGTTCTCACAGTCCCATCGTTGTCGGCATCGGTCTCGGCATCCTCTACACCGGAACTCAGTTTGCGGTCCTCGCTCCCCTTTCGCCTCGCCAACAGCCTCATGCGATCGCCTTCTTCGGTTTCGTCCGCGCGCTCGGACAAGTGTTTGGTATCTCGATCGGTACGACGGCCCTGCAGAACCAGCTCAACAAGAAGCTCCCGGCTGCGTTCATTGCCGAGATCGGCGGCACGGCCGAGGCTGCTTTCGCGGCGATTCCCCGAATCAGCTCTCTGTACGTGCCCGCTCTCTTGAGCTCACGTGCTCGCTTCTTACTGACCGTCTGATACCCCACCTAGGCCCGAATCGACCCGGACGGCAGTCCGCGCCGCCTTTGCCGACTCGGCCCAGGTCCTCTGGATCATTGGCTGCGCGATGGCCGGCGCCGCGCTCGTCCTCTCCCTCTTCCTCGAGGATCTCAAGCTCGCTACGACCGGCGACGAAGACTGGGGTCTTAAGGAGAAGTCAACGGCAAACGCTGCATCGCCGCAGGGGGTCGAAGAAAAGAAAGCGGGCACCGCCGCCTGATACGTCCGGGTCGCACCGCTGTACCACTTCTTCGCATACTCAATAGCTAGAGAAACCCACCTAATAACGTCCTGTTGCAACCCTGTTCTTCAGCGTCAGTCTACTTTCCACTTCCTCACCGTTTTCTTTTGAGCTTATTGCGCACCAGAAAAGCGTTTCATGTCCGCTCGCATTCGCATTCGTGCCCACGCTCTTGTGGTACTGCAGAAGCTTCCCTCTTGCTAAAATCTGTTGCGTTGCGGGAGCAAGTAAAGAGAACAGGCAGAGGGAGACTTTCGGGCAAGAAGAGCCAAACGCGCGATTTCCTCTCGCAGCAGGGCCACCGCGTGTTGATCATTCCTTTTTGCACAAACTGCCTTTATCTATATCTGTTTCCCCCGCCCGGTCGGAGGAGGACTCAGGAAGGGATGGTCGTCTTGACGCGTTTGGCGATCGCGATCGCGACAAAGAGCGAAGCGAGGACCGAAGCGCACGCGATCGGTTTTTGGAACCAGTCGACGTAGAACGGCAAGGTGTACTCAATCTGCGTGAATACCGAACTCGAACATCGATCAGCACACCGCAGAGGCTGTAGCCATTCCCCGAAAGAGGGGTGATCAAAGGGTCGAGTGTCACGCACCAACACGTCCCCGCCGTGCATGTCAGTGCAGCCTTCCTTCGTCAGAACGACCGTCGGTCGACCAGTCGAGTCCAAGTACGTCCACGAGACGGCACCGCCTTGCTGGACAGTGTGGTGCTTGCCGAACAAGCGCGGGATAAAAGCCGGGTAAGAGATGGTCGACATGGGGAAAGGCGTGTGAACGTGGATGTCGCTGTGCAACCGCGCGGGCAAAGTCAGCTGTTTTTTTTTCCCAAGTCCGATGCTGTAGAAAGCGGGAGAAGAGACACCCACCGAGCTCCTTCCGGCAAGCGGATCTCGACCCGCACCGCATCGATCGCGACGTCCTTGATCGGCGTCAAGAACGGCACCGCCGCCAAGTACTTGCCACTTCCCTTTTCTGCCCGCGTCCGGACAAACTCTCCGAGCGGGAGGTCGTACCCGATCGTGAACGAGTAATTCCAGCCGCCGAGGATCGGATACCGAGGCTTGAGTTCGAGCACGGCCGGGACGTGCGAGTTGCGCTTCTTTTGTCGCTGACTGGGGAGAACGCCGTACGAGGAAGCCGAGGAGGAACGGAAGTTGGAGGTCGAGACGTTGCCGACCAGGTCGTAGAAATACGGGCTCGTTGCGCTGGCGGGGAGCGAGAGCGAAAGCGACGGGATCGCAGTGATGCCCTGACGGCGCATCATTGACGCCTTTTGGAAATCGATCCGAGCAAACTGGCCGTCGAGCCTGTGAGAAAGGGGGAGCAAATCACCGAGAGTCAGTTGCGTGTCGAGAACGCGCGTCTCTCACAAGAAGACTCGCTGGTTGGGTGTGTGACCGGCCAAACTTACTCGGGTCCGGCATTGAAGAGGTCAATCGTATCTTGGATGGCGAGGTTGTTGCCCCAATGGCTCAGCTCGACGATGCGGTCAAGTTTGCGGATCGCGGCGACTGCTTCCGGCTGCTGGAAGTGAACGCTGGCAATCTGCAGGGCACACGAGGGAGCGCTTGTCAGCTTCTCGGGCCTTCTGCAGTCCCCGGATAGTCGACAAAACCCGAGCGGCAACGCACCTGCTCGGACAAGGTGGAGAGATCGACGCCGGGTTTGCTCGTGAACGTGAGCGTCGCACTCCCCGTTTGCTGGTGCGCCTCGAACCCTTTCGGCGTCTCGTACGCCACGATCCTCGGCGTCGGCGTCTTGACTCGGACCTTGATCTCTTTGACGTGCCGGCGCTGGTCGGCGGATAGACCCGCGATCGGGGCGAGGAGGTCCCCCTTCCAGAGGAGGTAGACGGATTCGGCGTTCTGGGCGAGTTTGGCCGGGAAGGGGACGGTCTGGTGCGATTGGACGGAGGAGACGGTCACGGCGAGGGAAGTGGCGCCCGAGTCGGATTCGGGTGCGAGGTCGAGCGAGTACAAGGTCAAGTCGCTGCGAGGAGGGCGATTTTCGTCAGTTCCCACCCAGTCTCCAGCACGGAAGAAACCATGCTCAAAGTATGACTGCTCCCGGACGAGCGGATCAGGCGTAGGGAACTCACCCGTCGACGGCGGCAGCTGGCAGCATCTGAATCTTTCGTTTCGCGGCGCCTTTGCCCGTCGTCGCCTCGACCCAGCCTCCTTGATGTGCGCCGTTGACTGCGGTCGTCCATCTGTGCGAGTCTCCATGACTGCTGTCCCGTTTCTCGAGCGAGTAGACGGCGGACGAGCGGGTGAGCGATCCTCCGAGTTGTATCGTCGACGAGACGGAGGCCGGAGCCCACGCCGAGTCGGCCGCCGCTGTTGATCCGTGTCTCGGCTGCTCCGCGAAATGCTGCTGCTGTGCTTGTGCTCGTGCGTGTGCGGGTGCAGCTGCGAGGGCGGTGAGGGCCGTGACGATGGAGAGCAGCCGCGCCATGGAACAAGTCCAGCTGCTCGGTCCGGGACAAGCAGACGTTCTGATCGCCATCTGCACGCAATTGACCTCGACCTCCAAGCTCTCCCCGTTGGCTATTGGCTTGAAAGTGTGCTGTGGAGCCGAGGTCGACGAGTTCAGAGACGACGTGGCAGCTGCAACACAGGGGGGAGTCTAGAGAGAGCAAGTAATTCTAAATGCTTCGGGCGGGCCACTACAAGTCAAGTCCAGAAGGAGCTGGAGGAGATGCAGATATACTCGAGCTGCCAAGCAGAGACGTTACAGGTCTATAGCTCAGCCAAAGCTAAGGTCCCCCACGCGCGCGGGCCGTGTTCGATCTGCCGTACAAAGCGCGCCCCACACCGCTCCGCTTTTGCAAGTGCGGATCCGGACAAGTGCTGCACGGTTGCGCGAGTACAGAGACAAGCACAGCGACTCGGCCTCGCAGTCATTGCTGCGCCCCGGATGGAGTCCGCGTCGCTCGACTCGATGGAACCCGCCGACCATTCGGCCGACTCGAAGCCGTCCGGCACCCGCAAGGTGAGTGAAGCAATCACGCGCAACCCTGAAAAGGTCCCGCGTCCGCGTCTTCCTTGCACTCGGGGCCGTCCGGACAAGACTGGCTGACTGACCCGCGGATTGGCATTCTACAGCGCACGGGACCGAGGACTACGACGGCATGCAACCGGTGCAGGAGGAAGCGAGCGAGATGCGACGGTGGGTTCTGCAACCTCGAGAGCCCCGCCGCACCCGCGCGCAACCCGGGCACCGGGCCTTGCAATCGCACCGAGCAGTGTACAAATTGGACTGACGCATGTCGCTCCGCTAGGCGAGAAGCCCGCCTGCGGACCTTGCGCAAAAGCCGGAGCCGAGTGTCAAGTAAGCTTCGCAATCGCGCCTTTGGCAGCAACCGGACCAGTCGAATTGTTCACGTACTCGCCTCTGCCACCCGTATGAAACAGTACGAGCTCGGAATGGACCGCCGAAAGTGAGTTGTCGCGCTTTTCTGACGAGTCCCGAAGAGGGAGAAGGAACTGAAAATACCCTGGGCCGCCCGTACTACAGACCGTACGCCAAATCGGTCGTACAAGCCATGCAGCTCCGCATCGATACCCTCGAAGCACAACTTGCGGCCTTGACCGGAGACGCTGCCCCCGCCTCTGCCGCGGAGCAAACGCCTTGTCCTCCTCCTCCGCTCGACGCCAATAGCTGGGAGAGCCTCGTCGGGACCGCCATGTCGGTCTCGTCCGCTTCGACCGAGTCGACCAGTCCGGACCTCTACGCCCATCATGCTGGCGCTTCGCCGTCGCTGCAGTCGTCGTTCGTCGGCAGCAGCAGCGGCGGTAATGGCAGGCCCGGTCCTCCTCCGCCGGGCACAATGGTCGCGTCCGGCTCCTCCAGTTCCTCGAACGGCCGACCGGTTATGAGCGGAAACGGCGGCGCGAATGGCGAGCTATCACGATCTGTCTTGTCGGATCGGCGCAGCTCGTTGAACAACCTGGCGGCGGCGACGACGATTGAGGACGATCCCGAAATGGACAAGTTCCGAGGCGGACTCGCTTTGAACGCGCATGGCGAACTGCGATACTATGTCCGTTCATCATCCTGTGTTGGGTATGATGACAGAAGTAAAGAAAGGTTTGACTGACTGTTGGGTCTCCTCCGAATCGCGTCGCGCAGGGTCCGACTTCGTGTTACCGCTCCGTGCTCGTCGCGACCCCTTCGCAGAGCATCGACGATTCCGTCCCCACCGCCTCGCAACCCATCATGCCCTCCGCAGCGCTCCAAGCCCTCCGCTCCTACTCCCTCACGCGCGCTCCCATCCCAACCGCCGCGCCGTGCGACCCCATCTACCCGACCCGTCCGCCCGATTTGTCCCCGGACTTGAAAGCGCGACTGTTCCGACTCGCGTTCGAGTATTGCTTCTCGCACTACAACATGGTCCCCGAACGGCAGTTTTATCAGGACTTGCAGATGTACCCGAACGAGCGGACCCAGTTTTATTCGCCGTTCTTGATGCACGTGGTCCTCGCCGTCGGGTGCCGGTACCTGCAGCCCGAGGACGATTATCCTCCCGAGGTGCGCCCCTAGCACCCTCGCATCGAAGTCTCTCGAGAGTCTCGTATGCTGATTTCGGGCTGCCTCGGAGCAGCTTTGCGGCCTCTTTGGCGATCCGGATACGCGCGGTGACGTCTTTGTCAACTGGGCGCGGTTCCTCCTCGACCAAGAGTACGCACCACGAGCTTGTATCCTCTTATCAAATACGTCAAGAACTGATCGCAGAATTGGCGAAATTTGCAGGTGGTACAATCCCTCAATGTCGACCATTCGCGGATTGCTCGTGCTCGGCCTCTATATGGCCGGCCGGGGGTTCGATGGACCTTGCCAGATCTTTGTGGGCCTCGCTCTAAAGCTGGCGGAAGGTGCGTTGTGCTTCAGCCTGAGGAGTAAACTCGCCTAGCTCGCCCTGCACCGAGGTTGACCGGGGCGACGTTGCTCTCGCAGACTTTGGTCTCAATCTCGGATCGCACCGACTGGCCCAGATGCCCGCCGAGGTGATCCCCAAGGCCGTCTCGACGAGCCGCTCCGAATGCTTCTGGGCGGCGTTCGCATCCGACTGCATCTCGTCGCTCTACATCGGTCGACGAGCGTACTTCACGCCCGACATGATCGATACGGCCATACCGGCCATCTCCCCCGAACTCGACTACGACGCGCCGCTGTACCGCTCTTCCGCTTTCGCCTGGTCGAGTCGGCTCATGCTCCTCGCGGGAAGAGTCCTGTGCGAAGTGTATTCGCCGAGCATGACCAAGTCGGCGCAGCAACGTAAGGCGCTCGTGCCCGAGTTGCACCTCAAGCTCGAGAGTTGGAATCACGACCTGCCGTCGTACTTGCGCGCGAACGGGCATGATCCGACCAAAGCGCCTCATCCGCATATTCTCGGTGAGTGCGGGCGCGAAGACTGCGTAGCGCCCCTCCTTCTCGGCTGAATATGAACCTAACTGTTCTTCCGCATATCCTCAGCGCTCAACATGACCTACCACTTTGTGCACATTGCGCTTCATCGCCCGTGAGCTTGGCTACTTTCGGTTTATGGACGCGTGCGCAACGTCCCTGATGCCAGCGTTCTCGACAGGTTCTTCCGGCAATCATCAGCATCAACGACGACGGGAGGAGGCAAACAGGAGACCACCGAGGACGTCAGCACCGAGAAGTGCCTCATTGCCGCCAACAACATCGTCCGGCTTGTCAGACTCTCAAAGGGTTCATCCGGACTGACCCGCACCGCTCCCGGAGTCCAGCTGTGAGCTCTCGTTCTGTCCCCTTCCCGACCTTGCATATCTACAAGCGAGACTGACGTCGCATTTTCACACAGGGCCGCTTTCAGCGCCGGAACGGTCTTGGCATTGGCTGCTTTCCCGAAAGACGGGTGTCCCTTCCCCGCGGACGAGCGATCTCCAGAGGACGACAAGCGCATACAGGCCAAGAAGGACTTGTACTTCCTCATCGAGGCGCTGAAGGAGATCGGGGCGACGTGGACGACGGCTCTGACAAGTGCAGGCGTCCTGGAGGGTGAGTTCTTTTTCATCTCGGTCTATTCGACACGTCGATTTGACACGTCTACGTATTCGTCCTGCAGCGATCGTGCTCGCTTGCGAGCCGGCCAACCTGCCGTCCACCGCTTCGCCGAAGCAGCCTCAGATGCCGACCCCGCCGTTGACGGATTTCACGACTTCCGTTCCCCTTCCGAGTATCCCGACAGCCGTCCCACCTCTACCCTCTGACTTCCAGGCGCTTCTGAACCCGCCAAACCCGACTTTACTCGAGGGTGACCCTTTCTCGCGCTTCCAGTACGGCCTCGGACTGAGTGGCAGCGCGGAGGATTCGCGTCCGAGCACGGGAGTGGGGCTGGCTCCGACAGCCTTGCCGCTCAACTCGGAAACGTTCCGAGCGATGTGGAGCTACGGCAGCAGCGTGCAGGACTCTCCCGTCTGATCGGAGCAACGTGCAACTGCTTTCTTTTTCTTGGACGCGAGTGTTCGCAACGACCGGCAGGACTTCTTTCTCGAAGAGACGGGTCCCAAGTGAGCGGAAAAGCTTCGATTCATAAGATAGCAAGTCATTTACGTAAATCAACGATTTGACCTTGGTTTGACTTGTCCAAAGTCGTTCGCCACAACCTGCAAGCGGGACGAAGCTCGTCAAACCGTTATCCACGCAGTGCGTGGAGAGATCAGAAGAACCCAAACTTACTCGTACAAGATGATGTCTGCCCATACGTAACCGCCTGGATTAGAGGCTAGCGGTTCTTGTCCACGCACGATCGAAGCCCACGGATCGATGGCGAGTCGGCCATACAAAGAGGCTCGCTTGGCGACCACGGGAGTAAATAATTCTAATCGCTCTTTGCTGCCGATACGTTCATGGACGCGGTTGAGAAAGCCCGTCGTGATGCCCTTGAGATCTCGCGACGACCCGCCGCCGATCTCGCGTCGGACCTCGCCCGCCTTCTTGCCGGCGGTCCGGCCGCTGATCGCTCGGAAAAGAGCAGCTTTGACGGCGGCTGCGTTGGGAGAGGCGTTGAGTGCCGTTACGACTCGATTGGCGAGACGCTCGAGAGCGATCGAGCGAGCGGGAGCGGCCCAGTCGGCGGTAGTGATGGTATACAGGGGGCGCCAGAGCAGCTTCGCGTGCGGGAAGAGGGTGCCGAGGTCCGAAAGAGCTTGAACGAGTCGGTCGGTGTACCATTCGAGGCGGTCTTCCGAGAGCTCGTGATCGGGCGGTTGCCCGTAGCGTTGGTCGACGGCGGAGAAGTGGCGCAGGTCCCAGAATCCGGACGCGAACTCGACCAGGTCGGGCTTCGTGCGGCCGAGTTTCGCCAGTATTGGCAACAGGATGCTATCGAGGCGATCTCGGAGCGCGGCTACAGCTCAAGCCCTCGTCAGTCTTCATCAACTTTCACTAGGGGGGTCGCGATAAGCTTCACGAAAGGGTTTGCGCGGCCGAGACGCACCTGGCGGGTAGTACTGCGGATTGCTGAAGAGCGACTCGTGCTCGAACTCGACGCGGTTCGCCAGTCCAAAGTGGAAAACGTTGACGAGGACAAAGTCGTACTTCGGCAGGAAGCAGACGGTCGGCCTCGTCTCGTTCAGAGTGCCCTGCGTCTGCAGCCACTTCTCGTCGATGCCGTTCGCGAATGGACGAGGCGACAACGGATGATCGGACGCAATGACGGCGTATTGTCCGTCGGCGTAGCGGCAGAAGTCTTTGGCGTGCGCACGCTCGACATCGTCTCCGACCAGAACGACCGTCTTGCCGACGAGCCAAGGCAGCGTGAAGAGAGTGGTCGCATGTGCTTGCGAGCGATCCAACGGGAATCTGAGCTCTGCTGGCTCGGAGTACTGAGACGGCTTCGTTTCGAGTCCGGCGCGCAGGTTGGCGAGGAGAGGGGGAGGGAGGCAGCCGGGATCGTAGGGCAACCAGCGAGTCGCGTCCGGCCAGCGATCGCTATGGTCCAGCCGTCCGGGCGCCAAGTACGGATTCGAGCACCTTTTGGGGAAGGGGTAGCACTGGTCAGCTCGAGGACGAGTCGAGGGAGCGGCAACGCAAGTCGGGAGAAACGGACCGACTCAACTCGAGACTGTCGACCAAGAGGCTCGACGGCCAGAACATGGTCGTCCGCGCGCCGAAGAGGTACCAGCACAGTACAAATGTCGTGACGGCGCAGATCGCGATGCGGAGCGTTTGGAGTTGCCGAGCACTTGAACCGCTTGTCGAAGAGGCCAGACGACGTTTCGAAGTCGCGAGTCGTTTCTTGCCCCGTGTCACCGAAGTCACGGCGGACGGAGAAAGACTGCCGAGACTGGCGGTCGAGGCGACGAGCGTCGGCGACGCTTCCGGCGAGGGCGAGAGTGGGAGCGCGATCCCTTGCGTACGCCATTGCAAGATCGCGGCGGCGTCAAAGGAAGCTGGTCGGCGGTCCGACCTCGAGACTCGATTGAACTGCTGGAGCTCGATGACGGTCGCTCGCAGGTCGCTCGCGGTCTCCGAGCTGGTTGGGCTGACCTCGTCCTCCGACTCGACGACCGCATACTCTTCGTGTCCGTCTAGTTCGCAGGCGTTCGTCGGCGGCGCGTCCGGAGCAGCCATGGTCCTGCTATGCGCCGCAGTCTCCGCAGGGTTACGTCTGAACGCTCAGCCTCGTCGTAGCAGGGAAGGGTTTCCGGAGCAAAGCGTTCTCTGGCGAGGATGTCGCGCGGGATGACAGCAAGTCCAGTCCGACGGCCCGCGTGTGTGCGCCTCCTTGCGGGCAGGCGTGCGTGCTTTGACACACGATCGGACTCGCAAGCATGATCTGCAGCGTCTTGACCCGTCCTTGACAGCTCGGGAAAGCGGGAGCAACGGGAAGGCGGGATGGTGAATCGGGGTCCAGACCGCGTCGTCCGCCAGCAAGCAAGGAGTTGAGTCTTGCAAGGAGCATTGAGGACTTTGCTGACCCCGTTGGCAGACCGCACAGTCGAACCTAGACTTGGTCGTGAAAGGGCGGAAGAGGAAGAGCCCCTTGCCTCAGCTCACATTAGGCACGAAATGAGGAAATTCAATAAATCGTGCTCATGGGACCCTCAAGATGACGAAGACTAGGGTGTGGAATTACGGCGTGGACAAGCTAAATACAGATAGTAGAGCTGCTACTCAGTCTCGAGAGAAAAGCGGGAATCAAGGGTCTGTGTACGCGGGAATCAGAGGCGCTTAGGGCACGGTTACGACGAAGCAGCAGCAGCGGCGTTCCCGTTCCCGCCCAACTGCTCGACAAAGTGCCCGACCGCCGTCGGCGGTTGGTGTTCCTCCGAGCGGTCACCGATGTGCTCATCCGCCGTCTCGGCTTCAGTCTCGCCACCGTCGTCGTCCTCGTCCTCGTCGTCCGAACTGTCTTCGGCGTACTCTTGCGGCGGCTGGTGGCGGTATTCAGTCACTGCCGGCGGAGGCGCCGCGACAGCTCCCTGCTGCTGCTGCTGCTGGGCTTGCGGTTCTTGAGGGGCCGCCGCCGCCCCGACGGCGCTCGAACTGCCACCCCGACGCCGACCGGACGGAGCAGGCGACCGACTGCCACTGCCACTGCCCTCTCCTCCCTTCTTCTCCAGCGCGTACCCATTCGAGCCCACTTCGACGCCCGACCCGCGCGCCGGAGCCGAGTAGGCGGGGACTTCTCCCCCAGCTCCTTGGACGGCCGCGCCGAGTTGAGGAGGTCCGTTCGGGGCGGAGGACCTTTCGAGCTGCTGCTGCTGTTGCGCGGTCCGCTGGACATACGACTGCGAAGGGCGCGCCGCCGTGACTTCCTGCTGCTGCTGCCGCGGGTGATCGTGGTGGTGGTGGTGATGGTGGTGCTGGTCTTCAGCCTGCTGCGCACGACCGTTCTCGATCCGCTGGTGGTGATGGTGGTGGTGGTGATGCTGGCGGTGATCGTGGCCGTTCGAGAGGTGCTCCTCCTCGTATCCTCCATCGCTGTCCGTCTCCTCCACCGACGAGCCTTCTTCCTCCTCGTCTTCCTCCTCCTCGTCTTCGTAGTCCTCGTCGTCCTCTTCGACGTAGCCAGCAGCGCGAACAGCAGCCGGAACCGGTCCAGATCGGTCGAACGGCTCCGAGGCCGTGACTGTGCGCGTGGGGGGTCGTTTAACATACATCCGGTCAGCGCCCCCCGGTCTTCAAGCAAGATCTCGAGAAGGAGAGAGGAGAGGAAAGGAGAGAGAACGCACGATAAACCTTGGAGAGCTGTTTGCAGTCGTTCCACCACTCGAGCATCTCGTCGTGGCTGCGAGCGCGGAACGTGTAACTCGCATCGAGCGCAAACAACCCCGACTTTTGCCCGACCTCGCCCCCGATCGACTTTTTGCCCTCGATGTGGAACTTGTGCGACCGCGCATGCGGGTTGGTCGGCGCGCCGAGGGTGCACTCGGGCAAGAAGAGCGACAGTTCGGGCAACGGATGCTTGGACAAGTCGGACGAAGGGTACTCGTGCAAGTAACCGGCGGGGGTGAGGACGTAGAACGATTCCTTGTACGTTTTGGTGTAGCGCTTCTTGCGCTCGAGGATCCCCTGATGGACGGGGATGACGGAAGGGTCGTCCTTGCCCGGGTAGTTGATCGTCATCGGGTTCCGGAGCGGCGTCTCCGGGTCGAGCAGGTACTCGGAGCGGGACGCGAACGCGATCCACTCGGTCGTCGGCGCGACGGACCGCATCAGCTGGCCCATCGTCGCCCACGTCTCTTGCACCGAGACGGAAGCGCGAGCGCTGGCAGGGTCGCTCACATCGTCAGCACGAGGGGTTTGTCAAGGGAGCGAGTGGCCAGGCGCGCGAACTCACTTCCACTCGTCGAACGTCTGCCAGGCCATCTGGATCGCACGGACGACGCCTTCCTCAAAGTGTTCCGAGTTTTGCTGCATGATGATGATGCTCTTCTGGAGCGCGTTCTCCTCGTGCACCTGCTTCTGGAGCTGACGCGCGACGAGCGAGTTGGTGTACCACGGGTCTTCCTTGGCGTGGACGCCCATGGGGGTGTTTTTGAGCATGGTGATGCTGCTCGCGAGGTCGGTGATCATCTTTGTCGAGATGGCGCGCTCCTTGGCGACCGAGGCGGCGAGTTTGCCCGTGTCTTGCTGGATGTTCTTGATGTGCGCTTTCACTTCGGTGTGCAGCTTCTGGAGGTGCTGGACGATCGAACCCTCGACCGTCTTGGCGAGGTTGGCATGGTGGTCGGCAATGAGGCGGGTCCGTTCGCGCTGCATACCGCGAACCAAGTCAGTGTTTGAGCTGATGCTTAAAGGTACACTCGAGCGGGTGGTAACGTACGACGCCGTAGAAGATGTCCTGCACGCCTCCCTCGCCGAGGAACTGGTTGCCCTCGCGCTGCGGAGACATCGACGCGGTCAGCGCGGGGCAACAGGCCGACCTGACGATGCGCGGACTCACGAAGGGGACCTGAATGACTCCACCGAGTTTGCCGAGTTCCTTTGCCGTGTTGGACTGCCGATACGATTGCCCCAGAGTCAGTGCCGAGGACAGCGAGACACCATGAAGGGGGAAGGGGCGCGGCTGACCTCGATGTCTGCGATTCCTTCAAAGTAGGTGATGAGGTTCTTGACGAGTCGTTTCCACGCCGAGAAGCGCTCGATCAGGATGTCGGACGGGCGCAACTCGAACGGGCCTATGGAGGTCGGGGTCAAATGGTCGTCCGTTGCACCGCACCACGCAGAGGAACGCGGGGGGTACTGACCGGTGTTCTTCTTAATGAGCTGGGACTGCCTGCTTGCGATCGAACTGCGCCGCGACATGCCCGTGTGCGCCGTGGCGACGGACCGCGGGCGGTGAGACTGCTGCTGGTACTCCATCTCGGCGAGGGCGGCGCGTGCAGTCGAGAGGGGGTAAGGCTGGGCAAAGGGGGACGCGCTACTGTCCTGTCCTGTCCTTGTTGACCAGCGGATCTGCTGCGGCGGTCAGAGCAAGAGCGTGTTCGTCGACGTTCGCTCCTCTCTCTCCTCGGTGACGCCCATCTCGTCTCGGTAATTTCCATCGCACTCGGAATACAAAGTATTTGCGCCGATCATTCTATACATCTACAAGATTGGGAGCTTGTCTTGACAGGCGCGACCGCCCGCAAAATTGATCCGCCAGCAGACGGTCGCCGCAAGCACAGCGCTCCATCCGACCCTTCTCGAGTGGACACAGTCCAAGCCGCGAGCGATGAGTGCAATGATACGGGGATGTGATAGGGTCAGGCCTTGCTCACTCTGCACCGGCGCGCATGGTCAAGGCCGCCGTGCGTCTGGCAGGCCGTCGTTGCGCCGCGTTCCGAGTCGCTGGAATTGGAGTAGTAACGACCCGGCGTATCGGAGCCCCGTCATCCAGCTCCGCGAGGCTTTGTGCAAGTGAAACCGAGAATACAGGCCGAGGAGGAAAGAGAATCCCAAGGCAAGTCAAGTTGAGGGGCAGCAGTCGCCAGCCGGAAATTTGATGTGCGAGGGCCAGCGGCTTGGTAAATCTTGCAGACCTTTCGTCGGAGGACGTGTTCAAGGTGACGTAGCTTTAGTCGCCGAAGCTTCGTGGTCGAGGCGGTTCAAGGGAATCGCAAGCGGGAAGAGAGGTAAGATTGACGAGTCGAGCGTCAGCATCGGCGGCTTGAGGAGCAGGCGACCGTCTCCGAATTCCCGCCAAGCCGTATCGCGGTTTCCTCCTCCCAGACCCGAGCTCTGTCGTGCAGAGCTATTTTGTGCTGACGGAGAGATGAGGCCAAAAAAGCAGGGTGGGGGCGGCGGAGCATCGGCGGATAACTTGGCGGCTGCGTACGTCGACCCTGCGATGGGTTTTGCGACAGTTGCGAGCGCAGGTCCCGCAGATGGATCTATGGTGAGCATGAGCGTGAATCGGAAAGGGGCAAGCGGAACCTCTCTCACCTCGACTGCTCGATGCGATTACACGCGCTCTCGGGGGCACTGCTGCTCTTACGATGGCTCGGAGCAGCTCCGCTTTCCGAAGCGAGGTCGACTGTCCCCGAACAGTATGACGAGCGGTTACGGCTGACGTCGTTCGCCGAAGGAAAAGTCGAATCCGAGTTTGCGTTTGTGCTGCAAGGCCCGTGGCACGGTCAGGGGATCCGGCTCGCGCAGTCCACTCACGGTCAGTCAGTGTCCCCAGTGGCTCGATCGAGGAGGCAACCGAGCTGAGCTGACGAGACGAGACGAGGCGCCGCAGTCGACCATCACTCGCTCGTTCCGCACCGACTCACGTCTCTCGTCCGCCAACACCGCATCTCGTCCTTCGAATTGACGCTCTCTTCCGGCCGATGGCAGCCCACCTGGCCCCTTCACCTCCCAGCGTCGTCCTCCGTCCCCGCTTCGGGGATCGAAATGACCGCGTGGCTCGAACTCCTCGAGGACGAATCCGAACTTGAAGAACGACAGAGATGGGAGGCTTTCACGAGCGCGTTGGGCGGATTGTTCTGTGCGGGGATTGCGAGCGAGGGTGTCTTGACCAGTACAACGAGCCCAACCTGGGCAGTGCCGTTCCCGCTCCCGGAACACGAAGACGGTAAATGCTCTTGACTTTTTTCAAGCGGAGGTGTTCCGTTCCTGCATTCTAACCACATTCCTGCTTCCCAGAGCATCGACTGTACCGCCTGACCATCCCCCGCCTCTCCGCCGCCTGCACCGAATCCCTCACCCCCTTCCTCTCCCTCCTCCCGTGTTCCTCGCGCGCGGGCCTGTCCTCGCTGCTGAACCCGCATCGGCTCTTTGACGGAGAGTTTACATCGATCGCAGTCTCGATGCTGAGAGATGAGAGGGACGGAACGGTCCGGTTCGAGTTGCGGATCGGGAGCGTGCAGGATCCGGTGCGACTGGATCGCTTGACGGGACAATTGGGCCGGAGGGGTGAGTCCCCACTTCTCCACCAGCCGATGGCTTCACTGTGACTGACATCCACTCTCTCTCTCTCTCTAGCGTTCTCTCTCGACAGCCTTTACGGCCGCACCCTCAAGACGGCATGTCCCGTCGCCGCGAGTTCGGCGATCGAACTCATCGTTCCGTCGCATTCTGTCAACCCGTTCGTGATCGAGCCGGATCTCGCTCGCGAGACGCGCAACGTCGACGGTCGGGACGTCGCTGTCTGGGATGTCGCTGCGGGTGAGGCTCCTGGCCGTTTCGGGTCGGTCACGGCTGGCGCTGATGTCGGCTTGATTGTTTCGCAGCGCTCGAAGAAGCCGCTTTGGATGTTTGGGTCAGCTGGCCAGACGAGAACGTCTTTCACCCACGTGAGCCTACTTGCACTCTCTGTCATTTTCTGCGATCACGGACCTAAATGAAGGGGCATCCCCAATGCGCAGCACCGCCTTCGAAAATCCTCCCGACTCCGCCGCTGGTCGTACGGCGGCTACGGTCCGGCGCGGGGCAGGAACGCGGACGGCTCGGAGTCGAGGTGATCAATCATCTCGAGGAGGAGATCGAGGTCGTTTGGGTCGAGACGTGGCCATGGTGGGTGCGGACTTTTGTCCACACCCTCGAAGCGGTTGTCGCAGACAACCTATCAACGGGTGAGGATAACCCTCCCCGCCGCCGCAACTTTCTTTCGCCTTTGATGAACAAATGTTTGACGAGTGCGCTCCTGTGCAGATGCCGTCCTCGCGCTGGACTATACTCCCGCCATCGCGCGCGAACGGCCCACGACGCTCCAAGCGATTGTCCGGATCCCGCCGCGCGCGACGGCACACCTCACGCTCGCGTACGAGGCCGCCAGTCTCTGGTACACCGAGTACCCCGCAGACTCGAACCGAGGCTTCTCCATCCCCGGGGCAACCGTCTTGCTCCTGCCTCCTCCTCGACCGGCTGGCGACGAAAACTCGACAGACTCTTCTCTTCGAGCCCGCCAACCGATCTTGCAGCTCCATACGCCGACGACCCTGCTGAGCATGCCGACTCCGGATTTCAGCATGCCGTACAACGTCATCATCCTCTCGAGTACGGTCATCGCCCTGTACTTTGGCAGCGTCGTGAACGGGTTGTTGCGCCGATGGACCTGTGTCGATTTGCGAGGGGGCGGCGCTGTTGGGGAGAAGGGACGCTGATCATAGCGCCGGAATTGTTAAGCCTATGTTGTATCACTCTTGATTTCCCTGGCTATGGAGAGAGGGAACGGTTTTCGTCTTCGCTGCACGTGCCGCGAAAAGGCGAACAAAGTTTTCGTTTCGGCGGCGACGTTCGACCGGTTGTCGACGACCATTAGCGAGAAGCTCTGAAACGAAGGCTTCTACGATGTCGCGGCCTAGACCAAGCGCCAATCAGCAGCGGTGAGCCGGCACAGCAGACCGCTCGCCAATTCTGCTTCTCATCACCGAGAGAGACTGATCCACTTGCTTTCTGTCCGCAGGCTCACACGCGTGATCGTCACCCTGCCCTTCGTCATCGTCTCCTCCTGGATCCTCTACAAGCGCCTCGTCCTCGGCGAACAGCAGCGCACGATGCCGAGACCGGGACAACCGGGAGCGGATCAGCATGTCCTCGGAACTTCGCTCAGTGAGGAAGCGAGGAGAAGAGCCCGCGGCGGCGGTGGAGGAGGGGGAGACGGCGAGCGGATAGAAGGGATGCCGGAGGAGTTGGCGCAGAAGGTTCGGGAGGCGGAGCGGAGGGCGCGACCTTGACACCCCGTGAGAAGCGGTCTGGTACAGGTCAGTTCCCTCTCGCTCTTGGTACAAGCTGTCAAGTGTGGCAGGTCCTGACGCATATTACCTCTTGCTACAGAGCTGCGTCATCCTTGCCTGTCTGTCTCGCACCCGCACCAACCCCAAAAGACGCGACCGCCGCGTGGACCTGCGTCGCTCTCCCAACCTGTTGTTGTTTCGGGCTCTGTAACACAATGCATCTATCATTCTCACTCAACCACACAAACCGGTGCCGATGGCGTGCGAGGAATGATTACAAACAACTGCAGGAATAGAAAAGTCCTCGGAAACCGATATGACCCGCAAAGAGATCTGACGGGGCTATTCACACACAAGGGCCGCCGGACACGCCCTTTAGAGGGCCGCGCGGACCTGAGACGGAGCGGCCATGAAGCCGGCAAAGTAGGCGTTCAGGCCGTCAAAGCCGGCGGCGTCGAGGCTCGTCACGCAACCGACGTAGCCGTCCGGGCGGACGACGACGATCGCGCCCTTGTCGGTCGAGATGCCCCACTTGGCGTGCAGCTTGGCGGTGGCGTTCTGCGGGGCGCGGCGGTCCGGCAAGTCGTCCGAGTAGATGTGCTCGCGGTAAATCCGGGCGTTGTACGGCAGGTCCTCGAGCTGCACAGCGACGCGGATTAAAGGCAGTCAGTTTCGTGCTCCACCGCTAGTCTTGCGCTCAAAATAACAGAAGCCACTCACGTCCCACTCGGTGTGCGGGGTCGAGAAGATGTACAGGAAGTCGAAGAAGGGGTTGTAGTTCGGCTCGCGGGTGCCCCGTTCCGGCTCGATGTGGCGCGTCTCGTGCTGGTTGAAGACGGTCGCCGACTGAACGCCACGCTTCGGTCGGTACATGTTGAAGAAGGACGAGGAAGAGTCGAGGAACTTGTCGAACGCAGCGAGGCGAGACTTGGACTTTTCGTAGTCGCCGGCGACAACGTGGATGCTGTTCGTCGTGAAACGGGGCATCTGTCAGCTCGCCGCATGATGGCAGCAAAATCTCGAGAGGGAAAGAAAAGGCTCACCGGAAGGCACCGTTCATCTTGACCTCCTGCTGAATGCGAACCTGGTTCGCGTCGATAGCCCGCGTGACCTTGCCGGGCAGAAGGCGCTGACCGGCGGTGAGGTTGCAGCCCTCCGGGTTGAAGACGCCCTGCTTGCCGTAGCTCTTGACGAGGTCCGAGTCCGGGAGGGCGTTGAGCGGGTTGGCAAAGTAGATGGCACCGCATCCCGAAGTGAAGAAGGCGTTCTTCTTGAACGTCTCGATGAAGAGCTGAGCGTCGACGGCACCCTGAGCCTTGGCCTTGGTCGCGTCCGCCGTGAGCTGGTCCGACTTGGGCGACCGGCCCGAGAAGAGGGTCGAGTACGCCTTGTCGAACTTGAGAAGCTCCTCGGCGACGCTCTTGCGCTCCTGCTCGTACGTCGGCAGCAGGATCGAACGGTCCGCAACGCCCTTCTCAACGAGGTTGAGCTTCCATGCGAGCGAGTACATGTCGAGCATCGAGATGTTCATGCTGCGACGTCCAGAAAATGCGGATCAGTCGCTGCGCAGGGCCGAAAGAGGTACCGGGGACAGATTTGACTTACCCCTGGCCGGCCTTCGGGGAGTGGGTGTGGGTAGCGTCGCCGCCCAAGAAGACACGGTGGTCAAGAGTGTAGTTGGAAGCAATGCGCTGTCCGATCTCTGCGAGATGTCGGCGAGTGTGAAGGTCAGTGGCGGCGCCTTTCAGAAGCTGCAGATTGTGGCACTCACGGTAGACCGAGAACCAAGCCGTGGTGCCGAACTCGAGCTTGTACGGTGAGAAGATCTTGCGTGCGCGCTCCTTGCAGACGTCCTCGGACGCGTCGCGGCCGTAGTGCTTCTGCTTGCCGTCCGGACCAGCCTCGGCCTGGAGCTGAACGTACAGGCGGACAAGCGGTTCGCCGTTCGGGGCGTTCTCACGCGGGATGACCATGATGGAGCCGTCCGAACGGGAGTGGATCAAGCACTTGGACATAATGTCCGGGAAGTCGGTCTTGCTGTGGACGCGGAGAGAGGTAAGTTGGTGGTACAGCTGCAGGGGGTACGCAAAGATCGCACGACGTACACGCTGACATCCATCACACCCCAGATGATGTCGGAAGCATCACCGAGCATGCGGATCTTCCCCTGCCACTCGCCGTCGCCCTCGTTTCCTCCGGAAATCGCACGGCGGACCAGGGACCTGGCGCCGTCGACACCGAGCAGGTACTTGGCGCGGACGGTGTACTCCTGCTTCGTGTCGTTGTGCTCAAAGACAGCAGAGACGGGGTAGTCGGGGTGGCCGGCCTCGTCGGTGCTGCAAGTCTTGAAGTTGTACGGGCGGAAGACGTTTCCGTGAGGAGCCGGCGACTGCTTCTCCTGGGGCAAGTGTGCCCGGCGAGACTGGATCTCGTCGAGGAAAGCACGCTCGATCAGGCCCTGGTGCAGGAGGAGGGTGTAGCTGTGCAGATGTACGGATCAGCACCGAATCGGGGCGACTGGTTCTCTGGCCCTTCTCGCGAGACTCACTTGTCGACAACGTCGATAAAGTCGGGGCAGGAGGGAGCACGCGAGGTACGAACGAGCTCTTTGTCGTGTCCCGGGTCCCAGAAAGAGACTTCCTGGACGCTGTGGCGAATGATGCGGGTCAGACCAACCCTTCGCCGCAGGATCGCGCAGCAAAGTGTCGGGGAAAGAAGGCTTACCGAACACCCTGGTTGATGAGACGCTTGGCGAGACCGGCCTTGCCCTCCTCGTAAGGAACGGCGCCAATGTTGCGGAGAACCTGCAGAGACTGGGCGTCAATACCGTTTGCACGGTTTTTCGACATCATCCCCGACTCACCTCGAGGGTACGGGGCTGGATTCCGCTGCAAAGAGTGGACAGGCAATGCGGCATCAGTTTCTGGCACCAGCTCCGCTCGTGTTCGAGGCAAGTCAGACTCACTCGGCGCGACCAGCCTGAGTCGTCTCCGGGCGGTTGTCGATGTGCAGGACCTTGAAGCCGTAGGTCGTCAGGCAGAGGTCGGCCATGCAGCCTGCAGGACCAGCGCCAACGATGACAACACTGCGAGCAGGGGAGGGTGAGCCTCAAATCGATGCCGAGGAAAAGAAGAGAAGAAGCACGTACTCGTATTCGGTGTCGGGAGTCGGCTGAGCAGTAGGCACGTACTCGTACCCGGTGTCGGTGTTGGCCTTGGGCTGAGCAGCAGAAGTCGAGGCAGCCACCATCGTCAAGTGAGAAGAAGAGATGCGCAAGGAGGAAGAGCGAAGTTGGGGTGGATCTCGAACTGAGAAGGTCGCGAGCGCAAGATGGGAGAGAGAGAGTGTGTGTAGTACGCGACTCGAGAGGAGATGGGTGAGCGTCGGCGACAAAGGATGAACCTGTGTCCGCGGCTGCTCTTGGAGTTGCCACGGCTGGGAGCGCGCGCACCGTGGGAATCTCGTCAGGCAGCGGGCGTGCCGTCGCCGGGCTGACGATTTGCCGCCAAAATTCCCCACTCGGCTACCCCACACGGCAGCCGCCTCCGAGCTTTCCTGGCGATCCGGCCGCCGCGGACATATGTCTGGCAACTCGCTAGGATGTAAGAAGAGAAGCCCAGATTGCTGTACATTAGGAGGTGCGATACATATCAAGATCGCTCATAGAGGCAGTGAGCAAAAAGACGGAATTAACCACCGGACCCGTGGAATATCGATTAGCAGCGGCTCGGCGCGCGGCTCAACGCCGGAGGTGGTCTGGAAGTTGTCTGCCCGCCTGCACAGCTACAGTACAGAGCGGCCCAAACGTGCGCTCCGAGGCGTGCGAGCCAAGTCGCGCTGGCCGCCTCGCTCACTTGACTCCGACAACGCACGACCGACAACATCTCGGACCGGCCCTAACCTGGGCCTGCTGATGAAGCCCGCCTCAGCACCACCTGTTGCTGTCAACGTCGCCAAGCGCAAATGCAGTGTTGCTTGGATGCTTTGCTGCTTGTCGCTTTGCAGCAGCCCCTGACGCGCCTGACGGACGAGTGACGCTTCAACCGTTTCGCGCAATCTTGCTCAACCCCCTCGCTCGTCTCGCTGACTCTGCAGCGCACAGACGAGCTCGCTAGACCTGCGGGCGATGTCAGCTGCTCCCAGGGAGCGTCGTCCGCGTCAGAGCGCGGCCCGCATCAGCTACGCGGAGGAGCAGGGCGGAAGTGACTCGGACTCGAGCAAGGACAGCGACGCTCGCCCAGTCAAGCGTGCTCGCGAGACCAAGGGCCCCAAGAAGGACGGCAAGGCCAAGAAGAAAAGTAAGGCTATGCTCGCGCGCTGAGACGCCCGCAAACTGCGATCCCTCAGACCCGTTCCTCCACCCCGCCTCACAGGCCGAGCCAGCGCATATCTCTGGCAAACGATCCCCGCCGGGGTTCTCTGCGGTGCAGACAGCGATGACGAGGAGATCATCATCAAAGACAGCGTCGTGCGAGTGGACTTTACAACGCTCCTTCCGGTCGAGGTCTTGCTCGAGGTGCGCCCTCTCCTTCAAGACGCTTCGCCCGCCCAGCCTGCAGCGGCTCTGACCGGTTCTGTATACCGCGACAGATCTGCTCGCACTTGCTGCCGGCTTCGCTCTGGCATCTCGCCTTCGTCAACAAGAGGCTGCACGCCGCCTTGACCTCCGACAGCGGCGCGGCGATGTGGCGGCGCAAGCTTGAAGTGCCCTCTCCGTGGCAGAGTGGATCCGCAAGCTGGGTATCAAGCCCTCCGACACCCCCTCCGACTCTGACGAAAGCTCGTTGGGGGACGAGGATGACAGCAAGTGGGGCATCCTCGGCGGAGAAAGCTCGTTCGAAGACGGCCGCACGCGTCGCAAACACCGTCGGGAGAAAATGCGGGTTCCACCGACCGAGGGCGGGCGACCGGTCAACCCGCTCAAACTCGCCGCCTTGTTCTTCAACAAGCGATGCCAGGTCTGTGAGACCCAGACCAACGAGCTTGACTACAACCTGCTCGCGCGGGTTTGCACGTCTTGCGTGGACTGCGAAGGAGTGGCGATCGGCGATACGGCTGATGATGAGGCGCTCGAAGAGCTTCACCCGATGACCACCAAGATTGTAAGGACGACGTGCCGTAAGTCTTTCTAACCTAGAGAGCGGCCTGCTTCACCAGACACATGACTGATTTGAAAAGATCTGTCGACAGGCGTTCCTTCTCGTCTCAGCAGCCGCAAACAGCGCAAACCGCCCTACGCGCTCCTGAGCGACCTCAGGATCGTATCGGAACGCCTCGAAGAGCTGCAGGCGGAAGATGACGCGAGCGGCGCAACGACCTTCACGACAACGACGCGCGGTGGTCGGCAGAGTGGCAGTCGCAGGCGCGGCGGCCTCGGCAATCAGACGGACGGCTACGCGATCTCAAGCGGTGCGGAGGGATCCTTCGTTCACTTGACCCCGCGCGTGCGAGCATTCGTGCAAGAACGGCTCGCGAGGAAAGCCGACCACGACGAGGTGCGTTCAAATCGACGGTCGCGAGCGGCATTTTTCGGAGCATTGACTGGCGTCTCGACCTATCCTCAAGCTCGCGACCTGGTTGCTCAGCTATGGCGAGGAGCTTCATGAGAAGTCCGATGAACAGAGAGACCGCGCCTTTTTCGAGCGTCGTCTGCGTGCAGAGAGGTTGAAACGGTATGACCTCCCGTCACCTCCGCATCCGGTCGATGCTCACGCGTCGCCGCGCTCTTCCACAGTATTCTGAGTCGCATCGAAACCGAGGGCCTCTTCAAGTTTGACATCGAGTAAGTCCTATCACTTGGTCGTCAGTGAACGTCACCATGCTCACAAAGGGAACTGGCAGAAAACGCATCCGCAATTTTTTCCTTCACCCGCTCGTCAATATCGCCGAGCCGCTGACGGACGAAGGTGCGCATAGATTTCCCTTGGTTTCTGCGGCTGTGCGAATTCTAGGGTGCTAACAGCACCGCACTCGTCCAGTCTGGCAAGACATCGCCCCGCAGCTGTACAGAGACCTCGGTCGTTGCGTCGCGCACAACATCCTCGTGCATCATGGCGCGCGGAACATACTCGACGTCAACTTTGACTGGGACCGGATCATGCCTGACCTGGTCGAGCAGCCAGCGGCGCTCTCGGACCAAGGTAAGCAGTCGTTCCCGCTCCCACGGTCGGCGGAGAACTGACAGCGAGCACTCCCGTTCTTCGTCACAGCTAGGACGTACGTCCTGCCGCAGATTTCAGAGCTCGTCGACGCAGAGAAGAAGAAGTCCGAGGAGGCGAACGTTCGGCAAGCGGACATGGACGCCGATCGGGAGCGCCTTGCGATCTTTCAGATCAAGAAGCAGTTCTTCCAGGCCCGCCTCGACAAGATCCGCGACGCTGTGCCAACCCTAAAAGCTCGCTACTACTTGCCGATCTTGGCCGACTTCTGCACGCTTCCCGTCGTCTGCGAACTCTGGGACGACCCCGCCTTTGCCATCGATCCGGCCCAAGAGGAGGCTGATTTGGCGAAATGGAGCAATCGCTTCGACGAAATCCTCGAGGCGATCGAAGAGTATAAGATCGACGTCCGCTTGGCCACTCTCAAGACGATTCTCGCAGCGACGACGGATTGCAGCGAAGCAGAGATTGACGCTCTCGATGTCGACATCCTCGCGGATCCGACTTACGGAGACGAGTTCTTCCTCCGACCGTCGTCCTGGGTTCACTGCTCGTCGTGCGTCGACGGCTTTGGACCGCTTACCGAGGTCCTGCACCATCGCCAGCGTAACTACCGCGGGCTGGATCCTCGCATGCCAGCCGGTCTCGAGCTAAACAGGGCAAAAAGCAGGAACAGCGCCACAGCGTCGAACGGGCCGGAGACCGTCGTCGAACTCTCACTCGAAGTGGCGTGTGCGATCTTGTCGGTCTGCGAGGCCGGAGGAATCGACGCGAACGAGTCGTCCGTTACCTCGAAGACTCTCGACGAGAAATTCGCCAACGTGACCAGGTTCAAGTGGAAGAACAGCGAGATCCGCCGCAACCAGCATTACAAGTGGGACGACCTGGTACGCTCCGCCTTGAATTCCTCGCGTCAACACCGCGCTGAACTCACCTTGTCCTCGCAACAGATCACAGCCGTCTGTCGCGACGCACGTCTAGCTCACAAGACGGACGAAGTTCTCCCTGTCCCCGACATTGTGGAAACGGGCCTGTCGAAAGTCGAACGGCGGCAGCTCGATTGGAAACGACTGCAGTAGCACCTCAAGGACCTTGCGGCGAGGCGGTCGAAGGCGAGCAAGTTGTGAGGTGGTGGAGCGTCGACGAGTTGCATCGGTGGGCGCTAGCTTGGCTTGAACGGAGGCAGATGTAGTGCTTTGTCTTTATCCTTCCTTTTGCATGCTGTTTGGGGTGATGCCTTCTTCGATGCGCACGTTCGCCTCGAAAGAAAACTCACGAGCGCGGCTCCTGTTCAGCGCCTCGTCACCTTCAAGGACTTGACGCGCCCCAGCGTGCCCTGTCGACGTTCAACCGAACTCTAACGTGTCTACGAGTCAGGCAGGCAGGCGGAGACGAGCCCTTCCCTGACACGACACGGCACGGTATGCTGCTTGCCACTCGACCGCCTGCTCTGCAGTACCGCGGATCAGGGCTGGCGCTACACTCTCCAAAGTCGCGCCGATACACGCTTGCTGGCTTGCATCTTCACGAGATCACAGCGAACCATCAACGCAACCGTGCTCGGCGGCTCGAGCGCATCATCGCTTCTTCCGATCCGCGTCGAAGTCTCCTGTCCTCGGTTTCGCACGCTCCTGTTGTTTCAAGCTCTTACACTGCGCGCGAGAAGCTGAGGACCTCCGCAGCAGCATGTCAGCTGCTTCGAGAGCTCGTCGTCCGCGACAGGCGGCCGCCCAGGTCAGCTACGCGGAGGCGGAAGGCGCGAGCGACTCGTCGGAGGAGGACGAACCCAAGCCGCCCCCGAAGAAGCGTGCGCGCGCTCCCAAGGGGACCAAGAAGGGCAAGAAGCCCAAACCAGAACCCGAAGGTGAGCTCCTAAGCCCGTCGGCGGCTTTGCGCCGATTATTCAACCCCGTCCGCTCTCTGATGCAGAAAAACCCGCCGTGGTTGTGCCACCCGACGCCTACCTCTGGGCAAGCGTACCTTGGAGAGTCCTGCGTATCGAGCAACAACTCCCGAGTAACGTTCAGCGCGTCGATTGGACCACGCTGCTGCCCGTCGAGGTGTTGCTTGAGGTGCGTAAGCAGACTTCGAGGAATGAGGTTCTTTCGAGCCTCCCCTCTCTAAAGCACCACGTGAACGCTTGAACAGATCTGCTCGCACCTGCTGCCGAGTTCGTTGTGGCGCCTCGCCTTCGTCAACAAGAGGGTGCATGCTGCACTGACCTCGGGTAGCGGCGCGGCGATGTGGCGTCGTCAGCTCGAGTCGCCAGCCAACGACCCGGATCACGGCCGCTATTCGAGCTTCTTCCTCAACATCTGTTTGGGATTCAAGGGGGAAAGGTATGATGAGGACACAGACGACGAGGACGTGGACACTCATCCTGGGCGCAAAAAAGCCCGCGAAAAGCGCCAGCTCCCTCTCGAAGACGGAAAACCGATCAAGCCTCTCAAGCTTTCCGCCCTCTACTTTGCAAAGACCTGCCAGGTTCGCTCACGCCGCTCTTGAGTCTACGAAGCGAGTCAGACACTGAAGCTACCCATCTCGTTAGATCTGCGGCAAGGATACCGATTACCCGAATTTCGACTTGTTGGCAGTCGTCTGCTCCGTTTGCCTCGCGCGAGAAGCCGTACCGGTCGACGAGGTAGTCCGCAATGAAGACTTCGACGACCTGCACCCGTTGACCGTTGACCTGGTCAGAACAACGGAACGTGAGTCAGATAAAGGGTCCTGCGACTTTCTCATGTGGCTGACACCTTTAGTGTACAGGCGTCCCCCCAGACTTCAACCCCCGGCAGCGTAAGCCGCCGTATGCCCTCGTGAGCGACCTTCAAGTCGTCTCGGAACGTCTCGAAGAACTCCAGATGGAGGACACCGCGAGTGGTGCTCGACCCGGGCACCGGCGCAATCGTCGTGGACGCGCGAGCGCAAACACGGCGGAGGATGCAGCAGATGCGGCGGCCGGGAATGAAGACGCCTACAGCCATCTCACGCCGCGAGTGCGCCAGTTTGTACGCGAGCGTGTCGCCCGCAAGGCGGAACGCGAAAAGGTGTGTTACCCGGATCTCTCGCCGGAGCTCTTGACGTTGACTTTGAACTACCCTGCGGCTAGATCACGGCTTGGCTGAAGCGCTACGGACACAAGATATGGAGTTATTCCAGGGAATCAGCCGCGGGATCCCAATTCGACTCCAAACTGCGCAAGGAAAGGATCCATCGGTACTTCACTCCAAGCTCGATTCTTAGGCCGCAAGTGGAGAGCTCACACGGTCCCTGTTTCAGCATCGAGGCCTTGGTCATCAAAGAGGGGTTGTTTTCGAAGTTCTTCGAGCCCGAGTGAGTTTGCGCTGTCTCGTCTTGCTGCGTGAGTTGACCTCGCTGACGAAATCCAAGACGATACCATAGATTCCGTGTCCGGCATTTCCGTCACCATCCCCTGGTGGATGTGGCGGAGCCCTTGACGGACGAAGGTACGACGACATTCAGCTGTCGAGTTCTGCTGCTTGCTGCTGACTAGCCCACCCATCCCGCGTAGTCTGGACCGACATTCGTCCGCACCTGTACAACGAGCTCGGACGCTGTGTCGCGCACAACATCCTGGAGCATCACGGAGCACGAAACGTCACGTCAACCACTTTCGACTGGAAGGCCGTCACGCCGGCGCTTCTCCAGCAGCCTACTCAGCTTTCGTACGCAGGTACGCTGCAACGGAACCATATCTGCGCAATGTTCGATGCGAGATCTCACCCTCTCTGCGTCACTACACACAGTCTGGGAGTATGTGCGCCCGCAGATCCCACAGCTCATCGAGGAAGAAAAGAAGAGCGCGCACGAGTACAGCATTGCCCAGGCCGTTTCAGACGCCAGTCGCAAGCGGGCGGAAAAGATTGACGCCAAGAAGAAGTTCTTCCGCACCCGGCTGGCCAAGATCCGTGACAGCCACACGGACGTCGAGGTCCAGGACTACCTCCCCAACCTCGCCGACTTCTGCCGCCTGCCGATTGTGCGCGACATTTGGGACGATCCGAAGTTTGGTGTCTCGCCGAGCCGCAAGAAGGAGGATATCGACAAGTGGCGTAAACGCTTCGAGGAGATCCTCGAGGTCATGGGAGAGTACAAGATCGACGTCCGGCTCGCCGCTCTCAAGACGATCCTCGCCGCGACGACCGACCGCAACGAAGCAGAGATTGACGCCCTCGACATCGACGTGCTGGCGGATCCGATTTACGGGGACGAGTTCTTCCTCCGCCCTTCGTCGTGGGTGCACTGCTCGTTCTGCAGTCAGTTTGGACCACTCGCCGAGATTCTGCGCCACCGTCGAGTCGAGCATGCCGACGACGACCTCGCGGCACCAGCTGGCCTCGGATTCGAGAAGGTCAAAGCCGCCGGGGAGGAGTCGGCGGGTCGGAAGAAGATGAAGGAGGAAAGGGTCGCGCCGGTCGGACAACGGGCGAAAGCGATCATTGAGGCGTCGTCAGCGGACGAGGACGACGACGACGACGACGACGACGACGACGACGATGAAGATGCGGAAGTCGCGAAGGAGGCGACATCCTCCACCTCACCCGGCGCCGCCGCCGTCGCCGTCGCCGTCAAGGAGGAGACGAAGCCGGTCGTCGAGCTCTCGCTCGAAGTCGCTTGCGCGATGCGATGATCTCGGTCTGCGAGATTGGTGGCATCGACTCCGACGACCCGAACCTCACCGCGAAAGGCTTTGACGAGGAGTTTGAGACGACGCGGTTCGTCTGGAAGAACGGCAAAGAAGGTTACAAGAAGCGCCGTACCTGGGACGAGCTGGTGAGTGTGCTTCTTTTGCCCCCACCTGCATTCAATCCGTCCCACCCACCACACTGACTATCGCGTCTCCTCTATATTCTGCGTAGGTCCGGGCGGTTTGTGGGACCGCCCGCCGCGCCCACCAGGCGAACACGGTCCTGCCCGTCCCCGAGATTGCGAGGGCGAGCCTGACTAGCCTTCAACGCCGGCGGCTCGAGGAGTCGAAGAGACTCAAGGAGTTCGAGGAGGCGCTTAACGAGCTCGCACGCGAAGGGGAGCTGTCCGCTCGGCTGGAGGAAGGTTCGGACGAGAACGACGAAGAGGAGGGTTAGGAGGAAGGAGCTTGGCTTGTCGGAGGGCGCTTGTTCGTATCGCACGCTTGTTGTTGCGCTTGTGCAATGCTTATTCCATGAACCCAGAATGTTCGATTCGCTAAATGGCAAGCTGTTGGGCGCGTAGTCGTCGCGCCGGATGTTGCCGTCGGCACCTCAAGCTTGTCCCATATGGTGCGCCAGTATACATAGTCACAAGCCGGCGTTGTCGCTTTTCCACCTCTCGCCATTGCTTGAACAGACCTATCTACGCGGAGGCTTCTATAGAACACGACAGCTACTCCTCACCACCGCAACCTGAAGATTCTTTCGCCGAACGCTGATGGTGCACTCTCAGGCCCCGGAAGACGATTCCGGCTGGTTCGGCCCCTCTGTGTACGCATCTGAACCAGTTCTGTGCCCGTCAACCTCTCATCGGAGTGAGATCTGTCGACATCGGTTCTCGAGAGGAGCGAGATGCGGATGTATGCGACGGATCAGCGGCCTTCGCTCGCCTCGTGAAGATCCTACGAGAAGAGCAGCTGAGAGAGTGTGATCTACTGAATCTATCTACGGAGCTCGTAGTCCTCTAGTGGGCGTGTGTAGCGGTGTGAGCGAGGGTTGGGAAGGTTGGCCGACGCGCGCAGGCTGAGCGAGCGCTGCACTTTCGCGGTTCTCCCTTTCGCTCTCTACACTCGCCTCTCTTTTGCAAAAGCACTAGAAGGATCATCTGCCCATCATGCTTCCTCTCGACATGGCAAGTCGAGCTGCCCGTCCCTCCTCTCGCCGTCGTCGCCGAGCCGAGCTGACCTCATTATCTCATCGCTTTCCAACACCTTGTCTCGACTCTGATCTCGCCGTACACCGTACGCTTCGAGCTCTGCAGGTCACCTCCCAGCTCGAATGGCTCCAGAACTTGCAGATCCCCCCCAAGGCGCCAGAGGGTCTCCAGCAGAGTTCGCTCCGCAAGGTCAGTGGGGCTCGGTTCTCGCGGACGAACGTGGCTCTCGATACCCGTCCAGCGCTGACCATGCTCTCTGTTTGCTTCCATTCGACAGGTTAGTCACTCTTTGCGGTTCCTGAACTACCGTTGCTGCAAGCGACGGGCTGCTACAGGCTTCGCGCGAGCTCGTGAACCCGACGACAGCGATCACGCTCGTGCACGCTCCGCCTCGCCTGCAAAATGCATGCTGACCCTCTGATTCTACACTCTAGACCTCGATCATTGCTACCATCGGTGAGTCGTAGTCTGCAGAGCGTCCAAACAAACTTTGAGCTGACTCCCGCTTCCTCCGCTTTCCCGCACAAATAGGTCCTAAGACCAACTCAGTCGAGATGCTTTCCAAGCTCCGTGCTGCCGGTGTCAACGTCGGTGCGTAGAGACATCCTTTTTTCCGAGCTGGCGCCCCGCGTTGAAGATCTCGCAGACTGACCTGGACGATTCGCCCTGCAGTTCGCATGAACTTCTCGCACGGCTCATATGAATACCACCAATCGGTCATTGACAACACCCGTCAGGCTGTTGCTCGTAAGTGACATGCCTTTGCCAAGTGCCCCGAGGCCGTGGATGCAGAAATTGACCCTTTTCCGGTTTTGCAGAGGGAGGCGGACGCCCGGTCGCTATCGCTCTCGACACCGTTCGTTCCCTCGCTCCGCTCATCTGTATCGTTGAGCAGAATGCTGACGAATGCGCTTTGTACCCGAGCAGAAGGGCCCGGAGATCCGCACTGGCAACATGGTCAACGACCAGGACGTGCGTGACCCGACCTCTCATTCTCCTCAACTCACGTGATACTAACGCCATGATGTGCACACGAAACAGATCAAGATCAACGCTGGCCACCGCATGAAGTTCACGACCAACCCCGAGTACGCCACCAAGTGCGACGACAAGGTCATGTACATCGACTACCAGAACATTACCAAGGTTCTCGAGCCGGGCAAGCCCATCTACGTCGACGACGGCATCCTCTCGTTCAACGTCATCTCGATCGGCCAGGACGAGCTCGAGGTCGAGGCCGTCAACAACGGTACCCTCTCGTCGAAGAAGGGTGTCAACCTTCCCGGAACCGACGTCGACCTGCCCGCCATCTCGCAGAAGGACAAGGACGACCTCACGTTCGGTGTCAAGAACGGCGTCGACATGGTCTTTGCTTCCTTTATCCGTCGCGGCCAGGACGTGACCGACATCCGCGCCCACCTCGGCGAGGACGGCAAGAACATCAAGATTATCGTCAAGATTGAGAACTTGCAGGGTGTCGCCAACTTTGACGAGATCCTCCGCGAGTGCGACGGTGTCATGGTCGCCCGTGGTGACCTCGGTATCGAGATCCCGGCGTCGCAGGTCTTTATGGCCCAGAAGATGATGATCGCCAAGTGCAACCTGGCCGGCAAGCCCGTCATCTGTGCCACCCAGATGCTCGAGTCTATGACTGTGAGTCATCCGCTTCGTGGGCGTCAATGTGACGTGGAAGATGGCTGACATTCCCATGTGTGCAGTACAACCCGCGCCCGACCCGTGCCGAGGTTTCCGACGTCGCGAACGCCGTCCTCGACGGTGCCGACTGCGTCATGCTCTCCGGCGAGACCGCCAAGGGTACCTACCCGATCCAGGCCGTCCAGATGATGGCCGAGACCTGCCTCCTCGCCGAGGCTTCGACCTCGTACCCGGCCCTGTTCAACGAGCTCCGCGCGATGGCGCAGCGCCCGACTCCGACGTCCGAGACGGTCGCGATGGCGGCTGTCGCTGCTGCGCTCGAGCAGAACGCTGGCGCCATCATTGTCATGTCGACTTCGGGCAACACGGCTCGCCTCGTCTCCAAGTACAAGCCGCCTTGCCCGATCATCATGGTCACCCGTAACGAGCAGACCTCGCGCCAGGTTCACCTCCACCGTGGTGTCTACCCCATGCTCTACCAGGAGCCGGTGCGTCGTCTCCGGCCTTCTTTTGGTTCCTCTCTTTCCCGGTTGAAAGCGTTCCCCGAACCTGACACTGGTCTCGCCCTCGCGCGCAGCGACCGCAATCGAACGAGGGCTGGCAGACCGACGTCGACAACCGTATCCGGTTCTCCATGAAGGAGGCGCTCGAGCTCGGCATCATCCGCAAGGGTGACACCATCATCGCCCTCCAAGGCTGGAAGTCGGGTGGCGGCAGCACCAACGCCATGCGCATCCTCGGCGTTCCCCTCGAGGACTCGGAGCTCGAGCTCCGTGGCGCCATTTAAGATCAGAGGCGCGCCCTGTTTTATGGTTTTCGTTTTCTTCTTGCTTTCGTTGTGCCGTGGTCCCATCCCCTTGTCGTCGATAGTCTTCTCTTCTTCATTTTGCTTTCCCTCTCCTCTTCCGTCAAACTCGCAAAAAGGATACACATACACACCTACCCACAACCCTAACCCCCCGTGTTAGCTTCTGCAACGCAACACACATAGACTGGGTTTCTACCTCTTTTGCGGGTTTCACGTTACGGGCCGTTCGATTTCGATTTCGCGCTCGGAAGGAAGGAAGGCAAGCGGTACATGTCGCGCAACGCAACAGATGGCGCAAGCGCCGGGCAGGTCTGCGCTGATAGGGACTGTCGGTGTCACCTTTTCAGGCTAGGAGCCGAACGCCACTTGTGCGCAGAGACGAGCTCGGTGAGGAGGAGGTGGCAGAAAAAGACTTTCACTTCGGTCTGCTCGTTCCCTGCTTTTTCCGAACTCTCTTCTTAGGGACGTCGTCCTCCTCCTCCTCCTTCTCCTCCGCAATCTTCCTTCTGCTCCGCGACCCCCTCTGGTTCCCCTCCTCCCCTTTCGGACCCGCTGGTCGCAGCGCTTCTTCCTTTTCCTCATCCTCCTTCTCTATCCCCTTCGCCGCCGCCGCCTTTGACTTGGCCCTCGTTTTCGCCGTTGATGCTACTGCTACCTCCTCATCACGCGTCGCCACCGCCGCAGCTTCAGCTTGTTCGGCTCGTTTTTCGAGCGCCGCCTATGCGGATGGATGATTCGGCTCAGTACATACCCTCAGAATCCACCGGCCAGTGAATGATTCTTAGCTGACTCACCAAGTACGCCTCCAACGCTTCGAGACTCCAATCGCTTCTTCCGTCACCATCGACGTCCGGGTCTGGTCGCTCTGCCGACGAAGTTGATTCTGCAGCAGTGGCCGATTCGTCGCCTTTCCCCTGCTTCAGCTTCTTCTTGCTCTTCGACGACGGCGACGACGCCGCCGATGGTTTGGATTCGGAGTCTGATTCTGGTGCGTCGAGTAGGTTCGGAGGCAGACCTGGTGGAAGGGGCGGAACCGGTAGCGTCGCTATCAAGTCGTCGAATCTGCGGAGACGGAGTGCGTCCTGGTGAGTCTTCCCGCGGAAGGTCAAGCGAGAAAGGGAGAGCGAGAGAGAGAGAGAGACCGCGTACTCGTCTGCAAAGCGAGCAAAGGTCGCCTCGAGGTGGTTTCGCATCGCTCGGTCGCGCGGGCTCCGTCCTGCCGAGACCGATTCGAGCGTTCCTCTGCGCAACAAACCCCGAAACCGGCCATGAGTGCGCTTACTCGACTCGACTCGAAGATCTTCCTAGCTGTGCGGGTGAGGGCTCACTTTGCGACTTGTTCGACGTCGGAGCGCAAATGGGCGCGCATGGGAGCGGAGAGGAGGATCCACTCGTGCTCGACTTGGTGCCGCGAAATGTGGACGGTGTGGGCATACGTTTCTAGTGCCGGTCGGGGACGTTTACGCCGAGACTGAGAGGCCTGAGATGATGATGGTTCAGGTGGTTTGATTTTGGCCGGGGGAGGAGGAGTTGGTGGGGGCGAGGGCGACCGGACCGGAGGAGGTGCAGACTCTTTGGGTGGGATGCGAGTGCGAGACTGTTTCTTCGTCGGCGGGGTAGCAGGTTTCGTCGCTGGTAGCCTAGGTGGTGGCTGCGGTTGCGTTTCCGAGTCGGACGACGAGACGTCGACGTATTCCTGCCTCTTCCGGCCTCCTCTTTTCGGCATGACAGTGACTGGTTTGAGGGCATGCTGCTGCGTCGTCGCAGCCCGTGCCTAAGGAGCCCGTGGGAGAGGATCAAGTTGAGTGAAGACGAGGTGGCTGAATGGGTGAGAGCTCCAAGTGCAGCGCACCCTTTTCCCGCTCATCCGAGGTGTGCGACTCCGCTCGCAGTCCGGCGCTCTTTGCGTGTCGCTAGCAGCGTCCTTGTCGAGTCTCTGGAGAGAACTAGAGCGGCGGCGAAGGCGAGGACGTGACGCGGAAGCAGGAGATCGGAGATTGGCGGAGTTTGCAGAGGGGCGCGTTGATCCAACCTCGAACTCGTGCATAGACTCGCACGCGAGACTGGCTCAGCCGTGACAGCGGAAAGGGACTCGCCATGGCGTCCAGCTTGCGACCACCGTCGGCTGTCGCCCCTGCTCCTGCTCCTGCTCCTGCTCCTGCTGCTGCTGCTGCCGACTCGGCTCGACCGCCGAAACGGACGCACTCGAAGCTGAAAGAGTCGAGGCAGTTCATCATAGAGACCTACACCGTATGGGCTTCCCTCCAGGTGAGCAGCAGCCCTTCCCAGCCGACCTCCGTTCCCTCGCTCACTTCCCTCCCCCCTGCAGCGCATCGTGGCAGACTACGAGACAGAGGCCATCGCCCAGCATGGTCTACAGGCTGGCATCCCACCGCCCGAGCAGGTCCAGTACTACGCCCGCGTCTGCAGGCTCTACAAGGAAGCCATCGTCAAACAACTCGCCCTCATCAAGGCACGTTCTCTTCCATCCTCGTACACCTAGGCGATCCAGGGCAACTGACGTTTGACCTGCGCAGAACAACACCGAGCTGACCCCGCCGCAAAAGGCGAAATCGTCCGCGCACTACGCCGACATGGGCGCCATCCTCGCCCTCACCGAAATCCTCTACTTGCCCGCCGACGGACGCGGAGAGGGTCTCGTCGCAGAAGAGATCCTCGATTGGGTCAATACGGTCGACAAGGGTTAGTTCGCCCGCCTCCCTACGGCGAGAGGGCACGTTTGGCTGACCGCTGTGTGTGACACCACAGCCCCTTCAGCCGACGAAGGGAACGAACTCCTCGCGCTCGCCTCGCCATGGGACTCGCCCAACTTCTTCCCCTACCTGCACCGCTGCCTCCTCCGCGGCCACCTCCAAAGCGCGTCCGCCCTGCTCTCGCTCCTCGTCGCCCAACACCCCGCCCCCTACTTGCAAGCCACCGCGCGCATCCTCGCCGAAACCATCTCGACCTTCCCGAGATCGACCAATTTCAGGACCGAATCAGCGTTCGCGACGGCTTTGAGGGCGTGGCGGAGTGGCGGGGGTGCCCTCGCGCAGGCGAAATCAGAGTTGGAGGGACGACTCTTGACCGTCGAAGCCGAGTCGGACCCGGTTCTCGGAGGCGCCGACAACCGAGACGAGCGCCAGTCGTTCGAACAAGGGTTCCGGATCGTACTCGAGATCCTGTCGGGAGGCGAAGACGCCCTGGTCGACTCGTCGAGCGATTGGCGCGAGGCGCTCGCCGCGTTCGGGTTGTGGTCCGCGCCGACTTCGCTCCGCCGGGCCGATTTGCCCGCCATCGTGCACCGGATCACGAGCGACGCCCACCCCGTCGATGCCTCCTTGCCGAAGGAGGTGGCCGAGTTGTGCTTGTTCAAGGGGGACGTGGCCGGCGTGCTCAAGACCCTCGCGGGCCCGTATCCCTGGCTCGGGACGCATGTCGCCGACTTGTTGTCGCACTTGCACCTCCCCGCATTTGATCTGCCCCCGCCCCCTCCTCCGATGACTGACGCCGACGCGGACGCGGACGCGGACGCCGACGGGACCGCCGCTTCCCTCGGCCTCCGCGAACATTTCCTCCTCGACTGGGCTCAGCGGTGCGTCTCGGCCGATCCGGGCTTGTGGCGCATCGCGTGCGAGTACTGGAGTGCGTGTGGACAGGTGGGCAAGGAAAGGGCGCGCGAGTTGGTGAAAAGTTTGGAGATTGTGGCACCGGGAGAGGAGGAGAGGGATGCGACATTTGCGAGGGAGAGGGAGGAGAAGGAGAAGGCGGCAGGTGAGGGTACGAGTGGGGAGGGGATGGATGTGGAAGGACCTGCACCTGTTGAGGGGAACGGAGCGGCGGCGGCCGCGGACGATATTGTTTTGCCGGACGGCGCCGGCCGGCGCGTCGACGAACTCTTGCTCGTGTGCTCGTCGCTCGACCTCGAAGACGAATTTGTCGACATCTGCGGACGCTATGCCGATTACCTCGTCGCACGGAAACGGTACGGAGAGGCGGTCGCGTATGCTGTGAGGGCCGGGGATGGGACCAAAGTGGCGAGGATTGCCGAGCTGATTGGAGGGGAGTATGTCGTCAGTGGTGAGTTTTGGATGGCTTCTTTGCTTACGTGCCGCTCGATTTCCTCGTTCTCTCTCTCTCTCTCTGTGGATCGGGGAAGTTTCCCGTCGCTCATCGTTTTTATTTCGACGCGACGACTCGCAGGACAAGAAGCGTTCGTCAAGCACGTCGACTCGCTGCCAACTTCTCTCCTGCGCCCTTCGCCAGACCTGAACGAGCCGACGAGTGCCGCCTCTCCCTCCTCTCCCTCTTCGCCGACGAACGGCCTCGCGCCCCTCTCTCGCCTCCCCTCTCTGAAGAGTGACGCCCTCCGACCTCACCTCTCACGACTCGCGTTCCTCGCGCGGTACCGCGATTTTTTGGCCCTCTATGCTGCGGGCGCGAGGAGGGAAGCGGCCGAGTTGCTCGTCTTGTTGCTCACGAGTGGCGTCGCGCCGAAAAAATGGTGGGCTGTCATGCTCCTGGATGCGGTACCGTTACTTGAAAGTGAGTGCCGGGCTGATCCAAGGGGATTTCCTCGAGTTTGCGTTACTGATCCGGCGTGTGGTCGGAATCCACCGATGACAGCCACTCCGGTGCTCGTCTCTCTCGCCGAGACGTACGAACTCCTCCGAATCCTCGAAGAGCTCCTGTCGCCCATCGTGGTCTCGTCCCCGCCTCGCGACATCTTTGGCTCGCTCGAACTGCTCGGCCGGCTCTCGGAAGGATCCGCTGCCGCCGCCGCCCCCGCCTCGGAAGAGGCGGCGCCGGTCAAGAAGAAGGGTGCGGGTGCGGGTGGTGCGAAGAAGGAACAGCTGGCGGGAGGAGAGGAGAAGGAGAAGGAGGGGGAACGGCTGCGGAGAGCGATGGGCCAGATGGACGTTGTCCGCGCTTCGTTGGCAAGGTGCGCCTCAATTCTTTCCTCTGCGATTTTCGTTGTTTCGAGATTGCGCTGACAGTCTTCGTCGGCGCGCGTAGGCACCTCGCAACCTGTTGCTGCCTCGAGTAGAAAGCCGGGGGGGTCCCTATGCAACTCGCTGTCCATGCACCGAACTGGGCGAGGAACGGAAGCTGACTGAGGGGAGGCTCGCAAGAGGGAAACCTTTGGCGTCGGCGTGCCGGATCTTGGTCTTCCCCACTTTGCTCTCTTTCCCTCGTCCTCGAGCTCTTGCGCTTCTTGTACCGCTCAAACACATTCGGTACGAGTATGAGGCGCATCGCTACCGTCGCGCACCCTTCCGCGGGCTCAGCTGCTGCTGCTCGTCGAACAAACGGCCTCGTTGGGAAAGCGTCCTTCGCACGCGCCGTCTCGACTCTGCGAGTGCAACACGGATCCGCAACTGCTGGAGGTGAGCTGCGGTGCTCGTTCTCTACTTGGACTCGGAAGTGCGCACGTGATTGACCCAACGGAATGGGACTGCGTGCAGCGCGTCCGCTCCCCCACTTGGGCGCTTCTCCTCGCCAGCTGAGCCAGCGCCGTCTCGCTTCGACGCTCTCCGGCGAGGCCGAAGCAGGAGCTCTGCAAGATCAGAAGAAGCCTCTCTTTGACAAAATCTTGATTGCGAACCGGTGAGTCGGCTCGACGGACCTTGCAGGATCAGCTGGAAACGATCGGAAGCAAGATCTTCTCCTGACTGCATTGCTGCCCGTAACGAGCTTCGAAGCTGACCCAGTCTACTCATTGCAGAGGCGAAATCGCCTGCCGTGTCATTCGCACCGCCCGCCGCCTCGGAATCAAGACTGTCGCCGTCTACTCCGATGCGGATCGGCATGCCATGCATGTCAAGATGGTCCGTTCCTTCGGCTTCTTCGTCGGTCCGGAAGGCCCTTGAGCTGATTAGATTGATCCTAATACAGGCAGATGAGGCATATTACATCGGTCCGGCGCCGTCGACCGAGTCGTACTTGCGCAAACCAGCCTACGTCGACATTTGCCGCAAGTCGGGCGCTCAGGCCGTCCACCCCGGTTACGGGTAAGCTGCTCGCGGATGCTCATCCCATAACAGCCCAAGAGGCGTGCAAGGCGGTAGATTGACACTCGCGCTGCACAGTTTCCTGTCGGAGAACGCCGAATTCGCCAAGCTTTTGAAGGAGAACGACATCACGTTCATTGGTCCGCCAGAGTCGGCCATTCACGCCATGGGATCCAAGGCGTGAGTTCTCCTATGGACACTTGACAATAGAGACGGGTCGCCACGTAGAAGTTGACGAAGAGTCGTTTCCGATTCCTGTCAACAGCGAATCCAAAGACGTGCGTCCACGTCGCTTTTGCCTGGTCGGAAACGTTTCCTCCCCTGCTGACTCGATATCTTTTCTCTTAGATCATGCTCGCGGCCGGCGTTCCTTGCATCCCCGGTTGGCACCCTTCCGACGCCGACCGTTCAAACAAGGACTCGCAAACTCCCGCCTTTCTGCAGCAACAGGCCGACAAGATCGGCTACCCGGTCCTGATCAAGGCCGTCTCGGGCGGCGGAGGCAAAGGCATGAAGATCGTTGACCGCAAGGAGGACTTTGCGGGACAGCTCGAGAGTGCCAAGCGCGAGGCGAGGAAGCACTTTGGCGATGACGAAGTCCTCCTGGAACGGTATATCACCCGTCCGCGGCGTGAGTATTCGCTCACCTCCTGTTCTTTAGCTCCTCGACAAGCTAATAGTCCATCGCTGCCCCGCAGATGTCGAGGTTCAGATCTTTTCGGACGCGCACGGCAATCATCTCTCCCTTTTCGAGCGAGACTGCTCCGTACAGCGTCGCCACCAAAAAATCATCGAAGAGGCGCCGGCGCCGGGTCTGCCGCAAGAGCTGCGAGAGCGCTTGTACGAAGAGGCGAGGAAGGCTGCCAAGGCGGTCGGGTACCGCGGAGCCGGCACAGTTGGTGAGCAGGCGTTGCTGTCAGCTCGGGGTGACCAAGGGCTTCTCGCTGAGGGTCGAGACTCAATCCACAGAGTTCATCCTCAACGCGGACAATAACGATGAAGCTTTCTTCTGCGAGATGAACGTGCGGTTGCAAGTCGAGGTAAATTGAGGGGACCTTCTCAGAACTCGAGCTTCCGGGGCTGGTCTCAATTGACACTCGGCATTGCTCACAGCACCCGGTGACTGAAGCCGTTACGGGCGTCGACCTCGTCGAATGGCAACTCGAGGTTAGTCCGCATTCTCTCGTCAGTCCGAGAGCTGGAAAGAGTGAAGTCGTTCTGACACCTGCCACCGTGTTGTATCCGCAGGTTGCCGCCGGTAACCCAATCCCGCTCTCGCAAGACCAGATCAAGTGCACTGGCCACGCTTTTGAATGCCGGATCTACGCCGAGAACCCGCGCAAGTGCGTATTGCAACTGCTGGATGATTTGGCGGTGCGGTGCTGATCTTTGCCCCTGCATGACCGTTCCGTAGTGGGTTCCTTCCGGATACCGGTTTGCTGCTGCACCACCGCCCGCCTGCGACGAGCGAGACCGTCCGGATGGAGACTGGATTCGAATCTGGTGACGAGATCAGCGTGCGTAATTTTCCTCCGCGATACGGATTCTGCCCCGAAACTCGTCGCTGACCTGTTCTGATTGTCCAGGTTTACTACGACCCGCTCCTGTCAAAGCTGATCGTCCGAGGCGAGGACCGCACTTCTGCTCTCCGAGCGCTTCGCAAAGCGCTGAACGAATACCAGGTCGTTGGTCCCTCTACGAACCTCGAGTTCCTCGGCCGACTCGCTGCGAACGAAGCTTTCGTACGCGGCGAGGTCGAGACTGGCTTCATCCAGGTGCGCATCTCCCTCCTGTGGTGGACTCGGGTCAAGTGGCTTACGCGCTTTTGGCCCACCGACAGAAACACTACGACGAGCTCTTCCCGCCCCTTCCGGATCCCTCCCCCTCCACCTTGGCGACTTCAGCACTCTACCTTGCGAAGCGTGATCAGTCGCACTATACCTACCTCGGCCAACAATCCGCCTGGACCGACACGAAGCTCTCGGGCTTTAGGTTGACCGCATCGGCGGGCGACCGTGGGCGATACTGGAAGTCGATCGAGCTCGGTGCGGCGCCGAAGAAGGGACAAGATCCTTCCGAAGCTACGGCGTCGGCAGTCGTGCAGGTCGGACCGGCTGCGTCTGGTCTCGAAGAGGCGTTCGACGTCCGGCTTGCCGGAGACGCAGAAGGGCTGTTCACCGACGTCGTCGCCTCGGAGGACGCCCCTCTCACTACTTCGCCGCACGCCGTCACTGTTAACGCGCATCTGGCCGAGCACCTCGCCCGCGTCGACATCATTTCGTCTCCTCCTTCTGCTTTGACGTCTGGAGCTTTGCCGGCCGGCGAGACTCTGCACGTCTTCAACACTGCGGAGCAGTATGCCGGCGTTGTCGAAGTCAAGGTACCGTCATGGATGAGCAAGGTCGGTACAGCGGGGAAAGCAGCCGGAGCGCAGTCGGGAGCGGGAGGAGCCAAGGCGCCGATGCGTGCGTCGCCTTCCGTCCTTTCATCGACTGCCTTGTGCGCTCATGCTGACGCGGGATCCTTGCACTGGCATAGCCTCGAAGATCGTGCAGGTCTTTGTCACGGAGGGCCAAGAAGTCGAAGAAGGCGCCCCGCTCGTCGCCGTCGAGGCGATGAAGACCGTGTGTTGCTTTCTTTCCTGCCTTTTCTGGCGAATCGCCGTCCTCCCGCTCACCTCCTTCTCTGTATGCAGGAGCACGTTCTTCGTGCGGCCAAGTCTGGCAAGGTGGAAAAGGTCACGGTCAAAGAAGGCGACCTGGTCCCGGAAGGAAAGGTGCTCGTCGCGTTCGTCGAGGAGGCACCGGAAGAAGGAGCAGACTCGCCCAAAGCGTAGACCGCGGATCAGCAAGACATGTATTCAAATCACAACTGCATTTCACGGATGGATCGACCCTTCAAGCTCAGGCACAAGCGTTCTGCAAGCATTCGTTTCACGCCTCGCGCATCCCGCCTCCCGACCAATCTTCGCAACAAGCTGCTCATCCCTCAACGTCCCTCGCCTCTTCCTCGTCTGGCTGTTCGTGCTGCGGGCCGAGCGATTCCTCTTTGCCGTTGGCCATCTCGTCGTCCGTCACTGGGAAGACGAGCTTCTTGTCGCGGCGTGTAGCATACTCGATGACGGGCGGCTCGAGGTAGAGGTCAAGCTTCCGGAGCTTGTCGCCTTCGAGCTTGATCCAACCGAGCTGCGCCAGACGGATCAGCATTCTTCTCGTACCGGGACCTCCCTCTCCATGCAAGCTCACCAGATCTCTCCAAGCCGTTTTCCCGCTGAAGCGGTGCCGGTACATCTTGCTATTTCGCCACTCGAAGCCTTCGGTCTGGGCGCTGCCACGTTCAAGGTGGCGTTTCTCTGCTGGTTTGCCATCAAGGCCGTGAAGGTCGAGGATCGAAGACATGCCGCAGGCGACTTCGAGCGGCAACGCGATCTGGACTTGCGAATCAGTACCGCGGAAGCCCTTGTACGGAAACGACGTTGCCGAGTTGTGGAACTTGTGCTGGTGAGCAAGCACGTCCGGCAGTGCGCCGATCCAGTCTTGACGACGATCAGCTGGCCGATGCCATTCGCCGCTGCGGTAGTAGCTGGTCGGGCGACTTTTTCCGGGGCAGCCGGCGAAACCGCAGCAGACGAAAGAGTCAGCGCGCAAAAAGAACTTGTCGGTGATGTCGGCCACTTCGTCGTCTTCGTCTTCGTCTTCGTCTTGATCGCCGTCGTCGCCTTGCGTAACCGAGATGATCAGGCGACGGACTCGAAGGCAGGTTTCCAGGCGATAGTCGTTCAAGTCCTCCTGCAAGCTCGGCTGGGCGGCTTCCCACGCAGCATCAGAGATCTCTTGGCCGGGCTGCCACAACGTTTGAATAGAGGGCAAGAGAAGAAAATCGAGGAAGAGAGGGATGAAAGGACGAGCGCGGACATCGACCCCGGCCAGAAAGGTGTCATACCGCTTGCGGAGCTCCCACTGCTGCTCGCGCTGGGCCGGCCACGAAGACCTCTTTTCGTAATTCTCGACTGCATGACGCGCAGCTTTGAGCACGGTCGGCTTCATCTGCTCCCATTCTGTTTGAACTTCGTCACCACTGTATTCCATCGAGAGTGAGAGTAAAGGGAGTGTGACCCACCTGCATCCGTGAGAGGACCATCGCGGCGGCAGAATTTGCTGATGCCGGGAATATAGCTACCCGTGCAGAAGATAGTGGACGCAGCGAGCAGTTCTCACTTGAGTAAAGTCTTCGCTGCGTATGAACACGCGGGAAGGTTACATACAGGTGCTTCTTGAAGGAAGCGTCTTCCTCCGCAAGTCGAGCTTCGATCCTGCGCGTAACCCCCCAGAGGTCAGAAAGCGTCTTGGACCCATGCGGGAAGACAAGAGGACTTACTGGCGGTAGCGAGCACCCCTGTATACAGGATGTTTTTGCGCTTTGACTGGGCGAAGAATACAGTGCTCAGACTTCCAATACCAGCCGCTCATACGCAAAGCCTGGTCGACCATCCCATGAGCTTGGAAGAGTCTGTGCGAGTTCTGGCGGACCACGAGTCAACGGCACGGCTTTCGTCCGATAAGGAGGACGAAACGACCTACTTTGAGCAGCGAAGCACGTTCCTTTTCGCGCAGCTGGGTCAACTTTTTCGCGCGGCGCGACCGGCGAGTCGGGCCCGAGAGTTTGTCGACACGCGCTCCGGATTTGCGGGCGACGTGCGAGCCAGGCATCTGATCAGTAGCACGACCAGAGCGGTTCGTCGGCATCGACGTGTCGTAGTCTTCGTCGCGGCCGGCTGCGATGTCGCTGTCGAGGTCTTGATCGTCGAGGTCGCGGAGAATCGCGTCGGTTCGGTAGAGGTCCTGGATATCGACGTATTCTGCAGGCGCACGAGGTGAGCCGCTAACTCACAAGGCAGTCGAGTCAACGGACTCACCCTGCTTGTGGCCGTCCAACCACTGACTCTTCGTTGTCGACCGAGTGTCGTCTACGGAAGGAACAGCGTCAGGTCTGCTACCGCACGCGAACGGGAGCCTTCACGATCTCGACTCACAAGCTGTACGATTCACGGCTCGCAGGGTCAAGGGATGCAGCTTGGCATGGATCTCAGGATGGTCGTTCTGCAGCCTCGAGACTTTGACGATGCGTTGGTGGCGACACGCCTTGCAGAGGATGCGGCGCAGGTGGTAGTCGTGCCGAACCAGGCTAAGCTTCTTGACCCCGCAGCTCTGGCACGCTTTGCCGAAGACGAAAGTAGCATACTGCGCCTCAGTAATACCTCCTACGTTGGGAAGTCCGAGGCGACGGCGGGCGGTAGCCCAAACGGACTGGAAAGCTTTGGCGGTGATCAGGCGGTGGAAGTGCTTGTTGACGAGTTGAAGGCTCAGCAGGTCGACAGGAGCCAAGTGCGAGCAGATCTGCAATGTCGATTGGTCTTTGCTTCAGCTGCACGTCCACGTAGAGCAGACAAAGCGAACTGACTGACCTCGCCAAGCAACTCGAGCGGCAAGATCTTGACTCCCTCGAGCTGTCCGCCCTTTTTCTTCCTTTTCGCGCCTTGTTTGGTGTTCTTCTTGTTGAGAGGAGCCTTTTTGGCGCGCTTTTTGCGCGGCTTCTTGGGAGTTTCGCTTTCATCGTTCGCCTCGTCGCCGTCCGAGTCGGAGGCAGTGGGACCCTGGCGCGGCTGGCGGGCGGGGCGACCTGCGTGCCGTTCAGAGTCTGTTCAGCAGTCCGACGCTTCGCCCACCTGCTGTCTAGTCCCTTACCTGCGCTCCCAGCTCGAGGCTTCTCGTGACCATCCGCGTCCGAGTCCGAGTCGCTCGACTCGCTCGCGGGAGCGTACGAGACCCGTGTACTCGCCTTCCGAGCGTACCTCACGCACTCTGACATGGTAGCAGGCAGCCCCTCCCGCTGTACGCTCAGCGGAGCAGAGTGGACGGGGATCAAGAGGTGCAAAGTCAGTCGCGCCCAAGTTGACATCTTGCATCGAACTCTTTCACGCCTCACTCTGTCCACCTTGCTACATCTGCGTTTCGATAAAGGTCTTCAAATGCTGTACATCCAAGCGCTAGGCGCACGAGCGAGGTCAGGCCGTTTGGCGGGATATGAAATGAGATATTCACACTTCTATCTTGAGATCTCCCGATACGATCGCGTACGCAAAGAACCCAATCGCGTACGGCGGCACTGTAGAGAAGCGACGTGAGCTTCGAGCGCAGACGAGAGTAGAGCGAAAAGCGACAAGGCTCACCATAGCGAAGGACGGTAGTCCCGACACGCAAGAGGCGGGTACTGGTCGAAGTCTGAGCAGACGAGGCAGATTGCTTCCCTCGAGCGCTCAACCGGGTCGGACCGGGCGTCGGACGCTTCGGCGGTGTATACAGGGGTTTGCCAGTCGCGCTCGGCAAGATCGACGCGCGCTGACGTTGCGCATCAAGCGCTTGGAGTGCAGAACGGGGGCCGAAGAGGAATCGGGTGGTCCCGTATCGGTGACAAGCCTTCCGCACGAGGACGAGCGCACCGGGCATTGTTGAGGCCGAAGCAGTCATCTGCGGGTTGCCACCTTGGGGCAAACTCGTTGTCCATGCCGGTGCGACCGGTCGGGCAGACAGAGGTTCCGATCCGGGCTTCGAGTCGCGGGCCGAGCTGTTCCCTTTGCGAGATCGAGAGGTGGCGGATCGGGGAGAGACTCGGCGTAGATGACCGATCCTTACTGTGAAGCTCTTCCGCCCTCCAGCACCGAGGTCGGCCCAACTTCGCCGCTCACTCGCTCCTCCTGCGGACCGTGCCCGCTGTTTCTTTTGTCGCCTCTTACCGCCCGGATCGGCGCCCTCCCGGCGGGAGTTCGCTGCCGGCCGACTTTGCTGCTCTGCCCACTTTGCGCGACCCTCGTAGATAGCCGCTCGAACGCGCTCGAACGGTCGCGCAACGAGGGAAAAGACCCAGCCTGCGATGCCGCCCGAGATGAGGATGCCGAAGCTCTGCAGGATGAGCCCGCTGGCGGACCGCCGCTGCTTGTCGTGGACTGGAGAGCCACCTTCCCGATCGTCGAAAGTCGAGAGCGAAGGCAACGAGATGCCATCGTACGCCAGTCCGAGGCGACGAGAGGCTTCGCGGCCGCATTCAAAGACGAGAAAGAATGCACCGAACGCGGCGCCGTCCTTGGTCACGCTCAACGTGAAAAAGGACCATCCGCGACGCGCCCAGCGCCTCGCGCGCTCCAGGCGCTCCCGTCCGCTGAGCTTTGCGATCGCAGCCGGAAGCTCGCTCGACAAGGACGCGGGTTTCGACGAGCCGACGCTGAAGACCGAGTCGCGCAGTAGCGTCCACCACGAGGTGAAGGGTAGTCCCGCACTGCCGCCAGTCGCTGTCCGGAGGCGTTGTCTTCTCGAAGCGCGGGGGATCTCGGCAGCTTGTCGCAAAAAGCGCTGCCGGCGCAGTAACAGGTGACGCGCGTTGTCGAGCGGTGCCGAGATCAAGGATTGCGCCGCACCGGCGAAGGCGCCCGACACGAAGGGAATCATGACGTAGGTCGCAGCCGGAGAGTCGAAGCGGGCGTGCAGGAGACTCTCCGATGTGGTGTAGGTCGTAAAGAGCGTCAAGCCGATCAAGGCGTTGATCGTAAGCGGCGGCAAGACGTGCTTCGGGAAGAATCGCCACTGCAAAGGGGCAATAAGCTATCGGCACGCGTATCGTAGGAGGGACCGGAAAAACTCACGCCTTCCTTGCGGATCAAGCCACGAACAAACGCCGGCGTAACCGACCGTCCTTGTTCCTCGGCGATAGCCTGAATCCCCGCCATAGTCGAGACTGTCAAAAAAGCAAAGAGCACTCAGGCGATGTCGAGCCGCAATATGTAAGGGTGGCCCCGACTCACTCTTGACCGGACGGAAAAGTCGAATGGGCCGTTTGAACATGAAGGCGAGCATTCCGGCGAGCGCTCTCGAGAAGGCTGCTGATGCAGAGGCTGCATTGGATCCGCTTTTGCTGCTGTCGGTCTCTGCTGGCGCCTCCTGCGACTGCGCATCTGGATAGACGAGAGGATGGTCGTCTCCAGCGTGCTTCGGCGCAGCGATGCGCACGTTCGCCGAGGACATTGAGCAGCTCAGACGGTCGATCAAGGCTCGCGCATAGCTCCGCCGACGATAGCAAGCCTTATAGATTTGCTCAGGAGTATAATGACTGAAATTTGGCCGGTTCCTTCTTCCGGCGCGTTGAAGCGTCATCAATTTGCAGCCGGTGAAGATTCTTCCGGAGCATAGCCATAGTTAGTAGCTCTGAAAGGACAAAGTTACTTGAAGACGAACGCAAGAGGACTTGCAGGTGCGGCGGACTACTCGAGCAGGGTCCGGAGCGTTTCGACCTCTCGCCGCGTCGCCGTCCTCACTCGCTCCCGCTTCACTTCCTCTGCGTCCTCCTCCGTCGGAGGGAAATCGCCCACGACGCGGTCCGCGACTCGTCCAACGTTCCGCTGGCGCAGACCCGATTCGGGTTTCGGCGCGGGAGTCGAGGCGTCGACAATCTCGCGCAGGGTGAGGTACAAGACTTCGGCGTCGGAGATGAGAGTTGCCAAGTCCAACGTCTGCGAAAGCTCGTTGATGTACTTGAGGATCTGCTCGGGGGCACAGGCGTTAGCACAGGACTAAAGATAGCAAAAGACGGAAGGAAACCGTACCTCATCGAATTCGCGGAGGTAGCGAACGATAACGTCGCGGTTCGCTTCGAGGATGGCGAGCGCGAAGTAATGGTGAAAGTGGGTGCCGAGGTAATCGGTGAAGAAGATCTCCCAGAGCTTGATCGTGTCGTCGAACGAGAACTCGCGTTTGAAGGACGTCAGGAACCACCGGAAACAGAAAAACAAGTTGAGCGAGCCAGTCGTCTCTGCGGCGGAGGCAGGTCAGCTCGATTATTCAGACTGTTCACAACACGCTGTTCCCGACTCACCAAAGTGGTGGTACAAGCCTCGGTCCATGACCCTGAGTAGCGACTGCAGCTCGGCGAGCTGCCGAGCCATGCCGCTCTGGTCGACGAGGAAATTGTCGGCGTGGCGTTCCATCTGATTCTCGAACAGAGCGTAGCAGAGCCATTGCTCGCCTTCCAAGACGACGTAGAGGGGCGAAAAGAGGTCCGACATTCCCTGCACGTAGTTTCGCGGCGCCGGTGCCGGAGTCACAGGTTCGCCCGCTTCGGCCGCCGCGGCTGCTGTTCCTGGAGGAGTGTCAGACGCCGACCGTGACGTCGCAAATACCCAAGTCATCAGAATGTCGTGCATCGCCATGACGTGCGCATTGCTCGGCGGATGAGCGCCCTGCTCTTCTGGCGGGACGTCCGACAAGAACAACGGGTGCGTCCGATCTGTTCTTCGACAGTCGATCTCTGCGACAGCGAGAGCTTGATGCGTCAGTATGAGCAGTGTAAGGGGGATTCGTAGAGTTGGCGAGCGAATCATGCGGGCCAGAGAAAGAGAGCTTACCGACGCGGTGATCCTCCTCGAGGTATCGTTCAGTCTTGTGCAGAGCTTCATCGTCCATCCAGCCTCGCTTCGCCGCGTCGTACTCAGCGCTGTGGAGGAAGACGCCGCGTCAAGAAACAAGTCCAGTGAGAACAAGCGAACAAAGAGACGCTCAGCCCGCGCACCTCTTTGCTTCGGCAATTGCTGCACGTTCCTGGCGCGTCGAAGTCCACGGATAGAGCTTGAGCAAAAACGGCCACACTTGCTTGCGGACGTCATTGTCGGCCAACCCGCGCTGGAAGATGCGTCGCTTCGCCTCCTGCTCATCGAGCAAGAGCCGGCCCTCCTCCGGCTCGAACCACGCGCGCCATTCTTCGAGCTGGATCGGCGTGTTGGGCGCGCGCGTCGACCTCGGTTTCTGCTTCAGGTGGTACGTCTTGGCGAGGACTTCAAACACGCCGGTCGACTCGCCGAGTTCGTCACCGAGGAAAGCCGAGTCGTCAACCCCGTACTCGACTTTACGCGCCCGTTCCCCCTCCTCAGCGACGATCCGCGCCCACTTGGCGAGGTAGACTCGCGCCGCATCGTAAGCCCCCACGCCCGCCGCGTCGGTCAGTTTACTGACTTCTCCCGGGGCGAGCGCAAACTGCGCGATCGGCTTCGGGACGTGTTTCGCCAACGGTTTCGCGAGCGGGTGCGACAAGACGGTCGACGCGGCTTGTTGCGAGATTTGCCGCGCGCTGCGCGTGATCCGACTGAAGCCGTTCAAGACGCTGAACGTGAGGGCGTCCATGCTCGCGCTGCCAGGATCGGTGCCGGACGAGGATGCGGCGTCGAGGTCGTCGGGCCACTCGTCTTGCTGCAACGACGGTTTCCCTCCCGTAGACAGTTGCTGGGCGCGATGCATCCGCGTGCGCGTGCGACCTGACGATCCAGAAACGGGCGAGCTCTGGTGTAGGATGCTGGTCCGTTGTTGCGCCTCCGGAGGAGACCGAGCGAGACCATTGTTGCCTCTGCTACCGGAAGCGCCCGTCACACGCGCACGAACACCTTGCATCGCTCCGACGGGGACGGCGCCGCCGTCGTCGGTCAACGCGAGGCCGGCGACGTGGGCTTCGAGATCGATCCGGGACGGATTGATCAAAAAGACGCTCGGGTCGAGTTGCGACCGAACGACACGGGCGTGCTTTTTGAGGCGGGAAACAAATGCTTCCCCTCCCCAGCTCGGAGCCAGAGGGATCGCAGCAGGGGCACTGCCTCCTCCGACGGTGGCCGACGAAGACGACGAGACGCCGAGGGCGAGGGCGCGCCGGTCCTGATCGAGCAGGGTCGACTTGGACTCGTCGTCGTGGAAGTGAAGCGGTGGCAGCGTCACGCCCCCATAGAGGGAGATGGTGACGGTTCCAATCCACGAGGTCAAAGTGGGCGGTCGGACTTGGACCGAGTAGACGGATGCGATTGAATACGAGAAGGCGTAGGAACGGGGTGAGGTTGATCGAGTTGGGTCCGTGGTCGACTCCATCGGTGGTGGTAGGTGCACCAATACATCGCGCTCGTCCTCTGCAGGTTTGAGCATCAGTGTGGGCTCCAAGGAAAGCGAGTGGATCTGGTTTCACACACGAGACGAGAGTTCGACGAGGACAAACGCGTCAAAGTCGCGAGTGCCTTCGACGAGCTTTTCCGGAATCCAGCTGATGAGGTGTTGCAAACCGCCCTGTTCCGTCTTGGTGCGCACGATAGCGAGGAACCCGGGCATGCCGGCGTTTGGTGCTGCAGTGAGGGACGGGTTGAGGTAGACGGCGGATTTGCACCACAGCAATTCGGCGAGTCGTTCGTCCTCGTTGTCATCGGTACTGGTGTTGCTCGTCGGTGAAGCAGTCCCGGCTGGTACGGATGCAGTAGTCGCAGGGGGACGAGAGGCGGTGCTGCCGACGGGCGATGACGCAGCCGTGTTGCTGCCGGCCTCTGTAGCCTGTACGGGTCCGCCACTCGCCTTGAGAGATTGATTCGAGTCGGTAGATGCGAGCATGAGCTCCACCAAGTCGTCCGACTGTGAACAGCGATACCGAGTCAGTTCTCATCAGCCGAGGTTCTTCTCGCTCGGCATCCTCGGTGGAAGCGGGCGGGCGACGTACTGAGCGACTCGAGACTTGATCCGACAGGTCTGGCGGTGTGTGTGGTCCTCCTCCTATCGCCATGATGATCGTGCGTGTGAGCGGTCAGAGTTGAAGCGCCACATCCGGCGAAAATGAATCCTCATGATTGTCGCCGCGGTGGCAACAGCTCGCTCCCTGTACCTTCGAAGCCCTTTTTCAAGAGCGGCATTTGAACACAATTTCGGAGGGCCTAGACTGTGAAGGTCCAGGTCGAATGGTGCGTAATTGTGAAGGCAGCGGTCAAAGTTTCGCTCGAACGAGCTGCCGCCGACGGCTGCATCCTGCCTCGGCTATACACGCCGCTCATTCGGCTGCTGCTCAGCAAATCAGCCAATCGGGTTAGGGGAACAAGCATTGCACAAGCGTAGGAACAACCATGCGGTACGAACAAGCGCCCTCCGACAAGCCAAGCTCCCTCCCTCCTGCACGAGGACCAGCTTCATCGATCGCGTCCAGACTCCTTCACCTTCAACCGATCAGAACGCTTCCATTGGTTGACGTCTACGCGCCTCATCCTGGCGCTTCGATTCCTCGAGTTGCAAGCGTTGACGACGGGTCAGGCTCGCCCTAGCGATTTCGGGGACAGGCAAGACTGTGTTCTCCTCGTGAGCGCGGCGAGCGGTCCAACAGACATCTTGGATCTGTAGGAGTGTGCAGAATGGATCAGAACGAGGTTGTAGAGACCACTTGTCCAAAATTTCATCAGAAGCACTCACGAGCTCGTTCCAAGTATGGCGAGTCGAACGGCCGTATTTGGCGTTCTTCCAGACGAACCTGGTCGTCTCGAACTTCTCGTCAAAGTGTTTCGAAGTGAAGGTCGGGTCGTCGGCGTCGATGCCACCAATCTCGCAGACCGAGATCATCGCGCAAGCGACTTCGAGCGAGAGCTCGACGACCGGCTTCGTCTCCTTCTTGACGGCGACGGCGACAGCGGCGGCGCCGCGTGAGGTGGAGGATGTCGCCTTTATCGCGACTTCCCCATCTTCGTCGTCCTCGTCGTCCTCGTCGTTCTCGTCGTCCTCGTCGTCCTCGTCCTCGTCCGCTGACGACGCCTGAATGATCGCTTTCCCCCGTCGTCCGACCGGCGCGACCTTTTCCTCCTTCTTCATCTGCTTCCGACCCGCCGTCTCCTCTCCAGCGGCGTTGACCTTCTCTAAGTCGAGTCCAGCTGGTGCCGCGAGGTCGTCGTCGGCATGCTCGACACGACGGTGACGCAGAATCTCGGCGAGTGCTCCAAACTGACTGCAGAACGAGCAGTGCACCCACGACGAAGGGCGAAGGAAGAACTGGTCGTTGTAAGTTGGGTCGGAAAGCACGTCAACGTCGAGGGCGTTGATCTCGGCTTCACTGCGGTCCGTCGTAGCGGCGAGGATCGTCTTCAGACCGGCGAACCGTACGTCGATCTTATACTCTCCCATGACCTCGAGGATCTCCTCGAAGCGTTCACGCCATTGGTCGATGTCCTCCTTCTTGCGGCTTGGCGAGACACCAAACTCGGGATCGTCCCAAAAGTCGCGCACAATCGGCAGGCGGCAGAAGTCGGCGAGATTGGGGAGGTAGTCCTGGACTTTGGCGTCGGTATAGCTGTCCCTGATCTTAGCCAGCCGGGTCCGGAAGAAGTTCTTCTTGGCGTCGATCTTCTTTGTGCGATTGCGACGCGCGTCGGAACGGGCCTGCGCGATGTTGTGCTCGTGCGCGCTCTTCCTCTCTTCCTCCATGAGCTGCGGGATCTGCGGGCGCACATACTCCCAGACTGTGTGTAGAGACGCAGAGAGGGTAAGGAATTGTATCGAAGGATATGCGGAAATGGATTCGTGCGGCATACCTGCGTCCGAAAGTTCAGGAGGTTGTGTGAGGAGCGTAGGCGTGATCGCCTTCCAGTCGAAAGTCGTCGAAATCACGTCTCGCGCCCCGTGATGCTCCAGGATGTTGTGCGCGACACAACGTCCGAGCTCGTTGTACAGGTGCGGACGAATGTCGGTCCAGACTGCGCGGAATCGGTGGGCTGGTCAGCAGCAGGCAGCAGATCTCGACAGCTGAATGTCGTCGTACCTTCGTCGGTCAACGGCTCGGCCACTTGTACCAGGGGATGGCGACGGAACTGCCAAACTTGAAGTCTGCGTATCATCTTGGGATTTGTCAGTGAGGCCAACTCATACAGCAAGACGAGAGAACTCAAACTCACTCGGGCTCGAAAAATTTCGAAAACAATCTCTCGTTGACGATCAGCGCCTCGATGCTGAAAGTGAAGGCCGTGTGAGTTCGTCGACTGAGGCTCAAGGATCGAGCTTGGAGTGAAGTACCGATGGATCCTTTCCTCGCGCAGTTTGTGGTCGAATTGGGATCCCGCGGCTGATTCCCTGTAGTTGTCCCGTATCGCGTGCCCGTAGCGCTCGAGCCACGCCGAAATCTGACCGCCGGTACACATGTCAAATTCGACGTCAAGAGCTTCGGCCAGAGATCCGGGTAACACACCTTTTCGCGTTCCGCCTTGCGGGCCACACGCTCGCGCACAAACTGGCGCACCCGCGGGGTGAGATGGCTGTAGGCGTCTCGATCCCCGGCCGCCTCCTCTTCTGCGTCCTCCGCCGTGCTTGCACTCTTGCGCCCACGACGATTGCGCCGTTGCCCGGGTCGAGCACCACTTGCGGAGTCCTCCATCTGAAGTTCCTCGAGACGTTCCGAGACAACTTGAAGGTCGCTCATGAGGGCATACGGCGGTTTACGCTGCCGGGGGTTGAAGTCCGAGGGTACGTCTGTCCATAAAAAGTTTTAACAGGCGAGTATAAGCTGGAGAACCATGCATGACTCACCCTTTGTCGTTCTCACGAGTTCGACGGCCAAGGGGTGCAAGTCGTCGGAATCTTCGCTGCGGGCTATCTCCTCGACAGGTACGGCCTCGCGGGAGAAGCAAGCGGAGCAGACCGATACCAACAACTCGGCATCGGGGTAATCTGCATGCGTGCCGCAAATCTAACGACATGTGTAGGTTCAGTATCTTACGTGTTCCGTAGACTCGAGAGGAGCGGGAGCGCACCTGGCAGGTCTTTGCAAAGTAGAAAGCAGAGAGCTTGAGAGGATTGATCGGTTTCCCGTCTTCGAGAGGGAGTCGGCGTTCTTCCCGGGCTTTTTTGCGCGCAGCGCGAACGTCAGCGTCGTGATCCCTGCCTTCGTTCAGTGTGCCCTTCCTGCCAACCCAGAGATCATTGCCGACGAAGTACGTCCCATAGCGTCCGAGACGAGCGTCATCTTTTGGCCACTCCAGCTCACGACGCCACATCGCCGCGCCGCTGTCCGACGTCAGTGCGGCATGCATTCTCTTGTTGACGAAGGCGAGCTGCCACAGCGAAATTGGCAGCAGGTGCGAGCAGATCTGTTGACAGTACCTTTAGAGTTTGTAGGGCCTTCAAATACTTCTTGCGAGAATTCCTCCACTGACGCACCTCGAGCAACACCTCGACGGGCAGCAGCATAGTCCAGTCGGCGCGCTTGACGTTGGCCACGACTGCGCCTCGTTGCTGAAGTCTCAGGACTCCCTCAGGTATGTCTGCCCAGAGGTAGGCGTCGGGCGGGACGACCTCGACGGGTTCCTCTGCAAAAGCGGGTCGGACATCAATATCCGCTGCACAGCCTCGGACCGGCACGGGAGCTCACCTTCGCGTTCGGACTCTTCCGACTCGGGCTTCTTGCCCTTCTTAGTCGCCTTGGGAGCGCGCGCACGCTTCTTCGGGGGCGGCTTGGGTTCGTCCTCCTCCGACGAGTCACTCGCCGCTGCCGCCTCCGCGTAGCTGATCTGGGCGGCCGCCTGACGCGGACGACGAGCTCTCGAAGCCGCTGACATGCTGCTGCGGACGTGCTCAGCTTCTCGCGCGCAGTGTAAGAGCTTGAAACAAGAGGAGCGAGGAAACCGAGGACAGGAGACTTCGACGCGGATCGGAAGAAGCGACGATGCGCTCGAGCCGCCGAGCACGGTTGCGTCAATGGTTCGTTCTGATCTCGTTCAGAAGCAAGCAAGAGCGTGCTGGAGCGACCTTTAGGAGAGTGTACCGCTGGTTCTCATCCGCGGTATGTACTAGCAAGCAGTCGATCCGAGCGGCAAGCAGCCGGAACGTGGCGAGTCGTGTCAGCAGATGAATGCGCTCGCCCCCGCCTACACTCGCAGACATGCTCGAGGTCAGTCGAACGTGACAGGGGAGCGTATGTACCGAGATGCGAAGTGACGAGCCGCTGCTGAACGGGAGCCGCACTCAAGTGTGAGTAAAAATTTCTTTCGAGGCGAACGTGCGCATTGCAAGACGCACTGGACTGAGTGAGCACCCGAGCGGCATCTGGCGGGAGATCAGCTATAACTGGTTCACAGGAAACGCGGATCGGTCCGGAGTCCGCAATAGCTATCATCAGCCCTCCGGCGCAAGCTTTAGCGACTTGGCAAGCCTGGCCGGCACTTGCCCTTCAGTTGCGACAGTTCACCCGGACATTGCCACAAGCTGCATCCGCCGGTGATGAACTCACTCTGTACCGGTACCATGCGGTGCGAAATGCCGCGGAGCCCATCTCAGCTGGACTCTGCTCTCCTCGGCCTTGAGTTACGGGCAGCAGCCAAGCTGCACCTCAGCTTGCGTTCACGCTCTCAGTGCTCGGACGGAGTGCTCTAGTGCACTCGTATTTCTGTTGTATCCGTTACAGACGGTAGACTGTGATGCAAGTCTGAACGCGTCACGAGAATCCACCTCCGGGCTCGCCAGGGACTATGCGGGCCATCCACACTGCAGGGACATTTCGCCGGACCATCTGTAAGAAATCAGCCTTGAGTGCACGGCTGATACATATTGCTCAAGCTTGCCATGCGAAGCCCAATCTCGACAGCATGGTCAAAAGCAGATCGGTGCCCTGCCTATGGTTTTTCGAGAGGAAAGTTCGGAGTTATCTTTTACATGGTCAGGAGGAAGAACAGCTCTCGCACGCTCCGGAGGGAAGTGGAACTAGTCGCCGACTCTTGTATAGCGAGGAAAGTTTGGTAGTGCCTGTTTCCAAAGTCGATCTGCATACAGAGAATTCAGCCGGCGTGCCGACGAGGGAAGCGGCCGCTGCTCCTCCGCCTTCTCCGCTCGACTGACTCTCCGTCGACTGAGGAACGTCAGCGCCGCTATGCAGCCATACGGAGGGTATCACTACCCCCAACCGGGTCATGGCTACCCGTACCCCTACGCCGTCGCCCAGCAGCCTCCGCCAACCGCTTCGTCGTCCACTCATGCACCTGAACCGACTCCACCGCACACGACCTCAAAGAAGCGCACAAGGAGCAGCATAGCTTCTGATACCTCGGCGCAACCTCCCAAGGGCAAGGGCAAAGCGGCGGGTAGAGCCTCGGCTTCAGGACAGCCGGCGCGCGAGAACGGCAATGGCAGTCGCGGTTCGGCCAATTATCCAGGAGACGACTCGGACGAGCAGCTCGACGGCGACGACTCGGACGGGACCGGGACCGGAGCAGGAGGCAAGAGGAAGAAGCGGCTGCCTCTCAGCTGCGGAGAATGTCAGAGGAGGAAAATCAAATGCGACCGGTAAGTCAAAAGGAAGCCGTGGTGAGGAATTGCACAACGCTCAATTGACACTTCGACTACAGACAAATGCCCTGCTCGGCGTGCGTGCGGCGGAAACGGAGCCAGTTCTGCTCTTTCGACGACGACGATCCGGCGTGAGTTACCTTCCCGTGCTCCTGGCAGCGGTAGCGAGTTCGCGCTCACCCAGACGCTTTCACACCTTCAGGTCCCCGTATGCACTCAACTCCGAGGTCCGATCGATCAACCGCCGCCTGATGCACCTCGAGAGCCTTTTCCAGCAAGCACATCCGCAACTCGTCCACCAGAATCAGCTCTATGCCGGCGGCGCTGCCTCGCCCGAATCGGCTTCAGCATCCGGTGCATCCATGCATGCCAGTCCGGGACTTCCGGCTGTTCCCACCTCGAATAGTCGCCGCGCCAAGCCCGAACCGCAAGTCTTTTTACCGCCGCCCCCTCCGCCGCCACTTCATTCGACTGCACCACCGTCACGTCCACAGCCGCAACGGCCCGCGAGCGATACGGCCGCACGCTCGGATGGTCAGGAACAGTCCGCTTCCGATACCGAAGACGCCGTCGCCGACCTCGAGGAGCAGACTTTTGGCGCCCGCGTGCCCGTCCTCCGTGCATTGCACGCTTCGGCGCAAGCGCCCGTCCGGTCGTACAAATACGTCAAGGTACCCGACATGGAGCTCACGCGCTGCATGACGAGCATCTTGGCCGAGCCGCTCTCGTTCGACCAAGACGGGAGGCCGCGGTCTGCGGTCCGACTCGGGCTCGACCTCGCCGTCTCGACCGCCGACTTGCCCGCCGTACGAGACGAGGCGCTCAATCAAGTCATCGCCGTCCTCCCCGATGCCGAGATTGCCTCGTTTCTGATTAAGAAATACTTTGCCGAACTCGAGTACGACTTCAAGGTCCTCGATCCGGTTGCGTTCCGCGTCGAGCACGAACGGTTCGTCGAGATGGTCCAGCAGGGAAGGCAAGCCCTCGTCGACCCGCTCTGGATCGCCGTCTTCTGTATGGTCCTCGCGCTCGCGCTCGATGCGTTCTGGTCCCGCCCGAACGGAATGAAGGACTTTGCCATCTTTCGCGGCTTGGCCGAATCAGACCTGCGCGACTTGCCTTCGGTGTGGCACGACGCCGCGCTGCGAGCTCTCCAACTCGGAGAATGGGGTGGCACTCCGCGCATCCGGACGATCCAATGCGTCATCCTCTTCGGGCAATGTATGCAATTCGCCCGCTTCTTCCGGAGTCCCCTGAAGCTGACTTGCTCTTCCTTCGTGACCATAGACATTCAGATCTCGAGCTCGTCCGGTCAACAAGGCCGCTTCCTTGGCTGGGCGGCTTCAGCGATCCGCGTCGCCCAGCGCATGTCGCTCCACCGCCTTGGGAGCGACCCGCAGACCATGCCACCCGACGATCCCGCCTTGCCGCCGGGGCAGAACAGCCTCAAACGGCAGATGGCCGTCCGACTCTGGCACCACTTGGTCAACATCGACGCGTGGCTGTCCGACTCGCCCGCGTTCCGGTGCTACATCTTGCACCCTTCCCAGTACAACACGGCCCGACCGCACAATCTCAACCTGAGCGATCTGTCTCGTACAGAGTGGCAAACACCGCTGGCGCATCCTCTCAACGTCTACACCGACGCCTCCTTTCAGCTCGTGCAGTGCAAGATCGCCGAACAGATTCGACGCGCGCTCGATACGCTCGTGCTCTCCGGAAACAAGTTCAGCTACTCGGCCGTGCTCGAGCAAGATGCCGCGTGGCGTCAAGTGCTCGAAGGCATCCCGAGCGCCTACCTCCAGCAGCAAGATCATTTGCCCGATTCGTCTCCTCGCATCGCTTACGAGCGAGCTTGCATCCTCGAAGACGTCTACTCGCGCATCGTCCGCCTGAACCGCCCTCTTCTCGGCCGCGGCTACAACACCGACTCTCCTTACCAAAGTTCGCGAGAAAAGTGCATCGAGGCCGCCAAAGCGTTGATCAACACCAACTATGGCATGCTGCAGATCGAGACGAGCCGTTGGTGGAGTGAGTTATCGAGGCGTTGACTCTGCGGAATAACACCCCCCGCTGATCAAGTTTCCGCCTCGCAGTGTACACGGGCACATTGGCAAGCTCGATCGTCCTCATGATGGACATATTTCACGCAATCGACCACGACCGACCCGAATCAGAGATCAAAGAGGTCGGTCGGTCTTTCCGCCGAACCGCGGATACGGCTGAAGGACCAGAACTGATTATAGACTTGCACGATCCGCAGAAGCGCGAAGTCTTGAGCAAGGCTCGGATTATTTTCGACTCTCAAGTCGCTACGCCGGCGCTGACTGTCGTGGTCGAGGAAGGTCGAAAGATTCTGGCGTGAGTGAGAAACGACTGCGCGGCAGTCTAGCCGGTCACAGCGCTGATGATGTCTCTACCTGCAGCGGACTGTTGGTCGAGGAAGAGCGTCGACGTACCACCAAGGCGGCGCACGACATGGCGGCTGCCCCTTTGCCGCCGCTCGAGACGTTCTCCCAAGTGCGTTTCCGCTTCTGCGCCTTGTGAGGGGCTTTGCTGACTCACTCCCTTTTCTTGTCAGGTTCTCAAGCGCATCTCGCGCGAAGTAGCTGCTCAAGAGTATGTGCAGCCAGGCGCGACGCCCGCGCCTCTCGCCACCTCGACTGGACCGGTCTCGCGGGACGAGTCGGTCGCCTACGGAGCGGAGCCGCCCTTCTCCTTTGCCCAGGCCGCTGCAACGGCAATGGCGCGGACCCCCATGCTTGACCCGTCGGTCTTGCCGCACATGTACGAGGGAGCTGCCACCGCGCCCGACTACTCGTCCTTTGTCAACACCCTCGTCTCGGAGGACTGGACTGCCGGAACTTTTACGAGTCCGGGCGGTGACGAGGCGTCGTTACTGGATCAGCTCGCCGCGACGTGGTGAGGCTCTCGTAGCCTGCAGCTCGACTTCTGCGAGGGAATCGTTTTGCCTCAACCCAGTCTGCTGTCGTCGATGACGGCAGAAACTCGACGAGATCGTTGCCTTCTCAACTTCTTATCGTGGAGCGCTCGCAGGCGCTGGGATCTTCCGCAGCCCGCTTGGCGTACATATCGACCTGACTCAAGACCCAGAGCGCCACGGCGGGCTGCGAAGAGCTCGCCAATCAAGCTTGCCTGGTCTAGGAGCGATATCGCGCGCGAGGAAGAATCCCTATCTCGAGCCGACGATCGTCAAGAAAAACTCTTGCCCTTGTCCAATCGAAGCGCTACTCGATCACCCGCACTTTCTCCGCGCCTTCTCGACCGCGTTTTCCGTCTGAGGGGAAAAGCGAAGGAGGGGGAGGATTATCAGCGATGATGATAGCTCTCGCTCCTTGGCTACGGTGCCGCGGTCTCTGCCTGCACTCTCTGTATCGCCACGCTATCTTCCTTGCTCTCCGCCGACCACCCTTCAGGCGCACCTGTTGCAGGCGAACCGGCTGAGCTTGTTACCGCCTGACCCTTCTCTTCGCTGTCTCGTCGGCGACCACCTTTAGACGACTACCGGCGCCCGCTATCCGAAGCTCCTCCGACTGCACAGGATGTCGTCGTTGAAACGCCTCGCTCGAGCGATCGAACTCCGCCAACCAAACGGTCGACCGGCGTCGTTTTGGGCGAATCGCGACCTTCTTCCCGTCCCTCCTAAGGAGCGGAAATGGACCGCAATCAACTACTTTACATTCTGGATTGCTGACTCGTTCAACGTCAAGTACGCCGGATTCCCTTCCCCGTGGCGGCAGTGGTTTGAAGAAGACGACGGCCCGCCGGAATCGCAGCGCTAACCCTCCTTTTGCCTCCTCCTCTTGCAGCACGTTCATGATCGCCTCGTCCGGCATTGCCCTGGGCATGACCTGGTGGCAATGTTGGCTCGCCGTTTGGATCGGGTACTCGATCTCCGGCCTCTTCCTCGCCGCCAACGCCTACGCCGGGGCGGAGTACCACATCATCTTCCCGGCGTATATTCGTGCCTCCTTCGGCCCGATACTCGGCATATGGTGTACAATGAACCGCGGAGTCATGGCCTGCGTTTGGTACGGCACACAAGCATGGCTCGGCGGGCAAGCGTTTTACACGCTCATCCTCTCGATCTGGCCGTCCTTCCGTCATCTCCACAACGGCATCCCTGCTTCTGGGACCGACACGGCTCATTTCCTATGCTTCTTCCTATTCTCACTCATTTCGCTCGTCGCCATTTGGTTTCCAATCCACCAAATCCGGCACCTTTTCACCCTCAAGGCGTACGCCGCTCCGGCCGCGGGAATCGCACTCTTTGCTATCTGCATCGGCAAGGCGCACGGTGCCGGCGACCTTATCCACGCCAAGGCGACCGTCGGTGGGAGCACGCTCGGATGGGCGTTCGTTGGCTCCGCAACCGGCAGTATTGCCAATATGGCTACGCTCATCACCAACGTAAGTACTACCGCCACCTTCCATACCAGTTCTGTTCAAGTCCGTTAGAGCGGTCAGAGCGGTTACGCTACGCAGCATGTGAAGGGTTTTACGCTGATCACGGATCCTCGCAGTCGGTCGACTTTGCCTCTCGCGCCTCGAAACCTTCCGACGTCGTCCTGCCCCAGATCATCTCTTTGCCCGTGTGCTTTGCCGTCACTTCGCTCTTCGGCATCCTGATCGGTTCCGCATCCGAAAAGATCTTTGGCGAGTTCGTGTGGAACCCGCTCGACGTGATGGAGCGCCTCCTCGAGACTTACAACACGCACGGCATGCGCGCCGGCATCGCGTTCATCTCGATCGGGTTCATCATCGCCCAGATCGGAACCAACATTGCCGCCAACAGTCTGAGTGCGGGCTGCGACTTGACCTCGATCATGCCGCGGTACTTGAACATCCGCCGCGGGGGCTACATCGCCGCTCTGGTCGGCTTCTGCATCTGCCCGTGGAACTTCTTAAAGTCCTCCAGCAACTTTACCACCGTGAGTCTGTCTTTCAGCATACTCTTGACCGCGCTCACGGCGGCTGATCTCGACTTCGACGGCTGATCTCGACCTTCTCTTGCCTAATTTCAGTACCTCTCGGCGTACTCGGTCTTCCTGTCCTCGATTTGCGGCGTCATGATGAGCCACTACTTCTTTGTCGTCAAGCGCCGCATCAAGGTCGCCGACTTGTACCACTTTAACGACGACGGGATCTACAAGTACTGGCACGGAATCAATCTCCGCGCGCTGGCGGCTTACCTCGCCGGTATTCTGATCAATGTGGTTGGCTTTGCGGGTGCCGTCGGTGCCGACGTTTCTCTCGCGGCTCAGCGGAGTGAGTGTCTCCCCTTGTGCGCTCACCTCTCAAGTTTTCTGACGCTGACGAGGGTCCTTGTCTCGCAGTCTACACCCTCTCCTTCCTCACCGGCTGGCCTACCGCCGCCTTGACGTACTACATCCTGTGCCGAATCTGGCCGCTCCCCATCCCGACGGACGAGGAGATACTCGAAGTTCCGGCCGCCCTTTCTGGCGCGAACAAGGTGGTCGTCAGCGCACCGAGCGACGGATCGGGTCACCACCACGCCGGCGGTGCCGACGTCCTCTCGCTCGGCGAGGGCGACGACGAGAAGGACGAAAAGTTGGACGATCACGACAGCGACCGCGCACGAGGGATGGTCGAGATTGTCTGAAACAGAAGTTTTCCGCCGTGTAGTTTTCCTCAACACATTTGTCGTAACAATCCGTCCTTTCCCTGCCTCTGTTTTCCCCCGTTTGAGAGCACACTCTCCGCTACAGCTGTGGCTTCTCGGATACTGGCGCATCGAGATGCTTGGTTACGCCTGCGCGCTGCTGATCGCAAAGCTCGGCCCTTCCTCGCCTGCTACCGCTTCCTCCCGCGCAAACGCACCGCAAACCCGCGCTGCGGGGGAGCACTGCAATCAGATCCTCAGGAGATGCGTGCATCCTCGTCAACTCGATCACTTCCGTGAACCGCGGGGCGTACATACGTGAGAAGCTCTGAGACGTCACGCAACGGCCGAGCGCAAATTGCGCCTCAGATCACAGCTTGTTGCAAAATGGATCGAATCTCGTCGCGCATTCACGACCGGAAGAGGTTGGCGTCGCCTTTGGAGTATAGCGTGGGCCCGCTCTACGAGGTCCGGCGAGAGGGAAAGCTGATTTTGGCACGCGTCAACCACGCGACTCGACGCCTAAAAACGCGTCGAGAGAGGTCGGAGGGAAGGAGCAAGGGGACTGAGTGACAGGAATACCGATCCATGCAGCGAGGAGCGATATAGTTGCCTCGAAGGCCAGAATCCCTCGCCATCAAAGTGTGGAAAAGGTGAGACGTCCGACGTCGCTCAATCAGCGAACTTCGGTGCTCTCAGCTCCTTTCCGCTGTCGACCCGCACTCGAGACTGCGTCTGAGAAAGACGAGAGTTCGCGCAAGCGACTGGCTACCATGCGAGTGCACTCTGCCGCTCTGGCGCTCGCTATACTCGCCAGTGTCGCAGCGTCATCGAATGTGCTCGACTGCACCGCCTCCCTGGAATATGTCGACGCTTCCTACTCGACAACGCGGACATTGACTTGTACAGGAGTAGCGGGAACTCGTCAGATATACTCTATCCCGCAAATGGGCCAAACGGCGAAGCAATCGGAGCGACGGGTCAAGAGGCAGGAGTCGAGCACCGGCAACTCCGACGGAGCTGGTTCCTCCACCGAAACTACAGCAGCGAGCACGTCGGACTCGGCAGGACCAACGACCACGACGACGACGCAGAGTCCCGCCGAACCGACGACGACGCCCGCTCAGTCCTCTTCGTCGCCTGCCCAGAGTCCAACGACGACTTCGAGCCCGCCTGCACAGCAAACCACAACCGCCCAGCCTACGACGACCACTTCTCAGCCAGCTCAGGATCAGACAACGACTTCGTCGCCGGCGTCTGCGACTACGACCTCGCAAGGTGCGTCGGGTTTCCGAATTCCTTGTCGAGCAGAAAAGCATGCTGACTTCCCCTCTTTGGCACCTTTCAAGTAGCTTCGACTACAAATCCGACGACTACGACTGACGGTACAACGACCACCCAACCCGCAACCCCCTCCGCGAGCAATGTCAGCAGTGCAGCTGCGGCAGAGAGCAGCCGTTCGTCCGCCTCCTCGGCGAGTGCGGCGGCCTCGAGTGCCTCCGGTAGTGAGTCTCACAGGTATTCTCATCCTCGAGTGCAGCATCGGTCCTCTCGCCCTTTCGCGAGAGGGAGCGTTGACCGGATCGTGATCGCAGGCACCTCGCTCGTCACGCTCAGGTACACCTCGACCTTCACCAACGCCGACGGCTCGATCGGTACCTCGACTGGGACCCTGACTTCGGCCTCGGTCGTCCCTATCAAGAACAACTCTGGCTCGTCCAACACGGCCAAGACGTGGGGCATCGTCGGTGGCGTCGTCGGTGGCGTGGCCGTTGTCACTGCCCTCGTTTTCTTGATCTACCGAATGACGCAGCGGAGGTTCTCGAGTCTCGATGGAGACGACATCGACGATATCAAGTGGCCTGATCTGCTCCCGGACGGCCAAGAGATTTCGTCGACCACGTCGACGCTGAAACCGCTCAACACTCATCGCACGAACGGTGCGGGCGTCGGCGATGACGGCATGACCGAGTATGGCGGCGGCGGCGGCGACATTGGTTTTGGCGGAGGGCCAGGAGGAGGGGGAAATGGTGACGGTCTCGGCGGAGGTGGGGTGTACGCTCCTCTCGTTGTGGACGGACGCCGGTCCTCCTCGTCGACGCTTCTCTCCCAAAAGACGTACCACGACCCGTACGCCCCCGCGACCTCGTACGCCGATCATTCCCGCCAAGCCTCGTATGAACACCTCGCGATGGCGGACGGAGGAGCCGACGCGTACGCGCGCGGGTACGATCCGTTTGTCGGACGGACTGGACCGCTGTCAATGTCGCCGCCGCAGCAGCAGCAGCAAGGGATGGTTTACCCACCGAGTCCACCGCAGTACCAACTTCACCAGCAGCAGCAGCAGCACTTTCCTGCCGGTACTCCGGCTGCGATCCCGCGCGGCGCGCCCGGTGCAGGATGCGCAGCGCGAATCGCGAGCCCGCCGCCGTCTCGACCCCATTCCCAGTCACCGCCGACTGACACTCGACATGGCGACTTTTACAAGCTGCCGAGCATCCGCCGGACGGAGAGCCCGCTCGCTCTGCCTGGTCTCGGGATCGTCAACTCTGAAAAAGGTCCGCTGTGAACCTCGATGGCCGGGCCGCGTTCCCGACTCGGAATGTATAGAATCACGAAGCTTCCTCTTCCACCTCTTGCGCGTGCGCATGCAGTCGGTCTGCGCGCATTATGACGAGAAACAGACACTTGTTTGACGCCTAATCTCCATACCCAGCTGTATCTTTCCTCTCCCTCCTTTTTTGATGTAGTCCTTTCAGCCTTCGCACACCTCGTACCTTCCTCGTTCCTCGTTCACCCCGTTCTTTGCGGATATGCAATTCTTCCGACATCACGATCGACTATGGTTGCCGTTTTCGCCGCGGGAATCGCGGAGATGAGATGAGACTTTGCAACCCGCGAGGAGCAGAAAGCCAGCTCCTACGCTTCAGCTCTACGCCGCAGGCAGTGCAAATCAGGATCATCCTGAAGAGTCCAGTCGCTGGTCTCGCACATTTTCCGTCGGCACAGCGAGTGACGCTCGAGTGGTCCCAAAAGTTGCTCCGGCTCTTGCTCTCCCGTCAACGCAACTCTCTCTACCGGGATGGACCACGGCGGAATGGATCACGGCGGGCATTCCGGGCACGGCGGCGGCGGCGGCGGTATGGACCCGATGGCATGCAAGGTGAGTCCTTTGCCTCGTCTCGCCGCCCGACTACCCATTGTGCGATGACAACGCATAGAGGGCGAGGGGCTCCGCACAGGCAAAACAGCTCACCAACCAAATATGCGCACACTCCACTCCTGCAGATGAGCATGATCTGGAACACGGATCCGGTCGGGCATTGTCTCGTATTCCCGTCGCTGCAGATCACCAAGTCGACCGTCGTCTTTTACCTCGTCGCCAGTGAGTGCGCCCGGACTTCCTGCCACTGAAGCATTCCAGCTAGGACCAAACAGCTTACTGACCCCCCGTTACTCGCAGTTGTCCTCCTCGGTGTCGCCGCCGAATGGTTGCGCCTCTCCCTCACCACCTTTGACCGCAACCTCCGATCGAATCTCCGCGGAGGCGGCAGCAACTCCTTCGGAGCAGGAGGGGGAAGTTCGACGCCCGTACTGGGTGGGAATGGTCTTTCGAGGGCCAACACGCCCGCGGCGCTGAGACGACCGAGCGGGTTCGGAGCGACGGATAATAGCGGCGAGGAGGCTCTGCTCGGTGGCGGAGGGAGCAAGCCTGGTCGGTACTGGGGCATCATGTGAGTCGCCTAGGTTCCGGGCTGTTCTCTGTGCGATCCATCGCGGTCCCGATGCCACACCTCTCCACATGTTGGTTTCTGACTCTTTGTGACCCCTCCCAGCCGGTTACCCTGGCTGCTGCAGCTACGCCGGAGCCTGGGATACGTCTTGATGGTAGCACTCGGCGTGAGTGGTGAAGGCCCTCCCTTCGTTCTTTCTCCTTGTCAAGCTTTCGCTGGCAGGCATTCTCTCGCTCTGGGATTGCTCTCTCTCACGTTAAAGCGAATCGCCGACTCACACCGACCACTACTCGACGAATGCAGTACTATCTACACCTGCTCGTCATGACGTACAATGCGCAGATCATCTCGGCCGTGCTTTTGTGAGTGCTTTGACCCCATCGCCTCTTCACCAGTCCACCCACCCCGCCTACAAGAAGAGACTGACTATGCACGCGCCCTCTCGACGACACTCTCCCTATAGCGGCATCTTCCTCGGACACTTTATCTTCCAGCGACATGTGGACCTGTCGGCGTACGAAGGCGCGGAGGAAGGCAAGGGCTTGCAGTGTCATTGAGGGTCCGCGCTCGTAGGGCGTTCAGAGCTCTAGGCTCGGCTGAGAGATTTGTGTAGCTGTAGGCTCCTTAGACTTGGTGTAATATGCCACGCCCTCCTCTAGAGAAGCAAACAGTGAAAAACTGCGGTCGTCGCCGCAAGCGGGTGAATCGAGTCCCGCCGCATTTTCCTCCTCTCTCTTTCCCGCACATCCATCTCGCCCTCGGACCGCGTCCCAAACAGGCGCGTCCGCTCTTGTACACTCTTCCAGGCAAGCGCTGGTCGCCACTCTCTCTTCCCATTTCAAGCCGTCGCCTACCGACTCTCGCGCCTTTCCAAGAACGACAACGTCATTCGTCCCAACCGCTGGACGGCAACCTAAGCAGGCCAGGCGCGCGAGACTCCACGCAGTAAAATCAATACAACGATTCATGCAGCCCTCGACCCGTCTCTTCCTCCTGTTGGCGGCGTTGCTCGTGGCCGCCCAGCTGGTCTGCGCGACGAGTCATCGTTCGCCGTCGACGGCTTTGAAAGCGCGCCGTTTCCCTCGCGAGACAACGCAGTCGACACACAAACACCGGCTGCTTGCACAGCTTCGCGTAGAATACGCGCCGGGAGGGAACTGGGTCGAGTCCGACCCGTTCCCCTCCTCGTCGGCGAGTAAACAACGATTTGTCCTCGCTGCACGGTCCTCCCTCGCCTCGGCCAGCAGCGAAATCGCCGCCACGGATCTGTCGTCAACTACGAGTATTAATGACGAGACGCTGCTCTCAGCGCCGCTGTCGTCGCCGAGCAAGGCCACGACCTCCCTCGCGAGCGCTCCGAAACCCACCCTGGCGGTCAACTCGGTGCCCTCGGTCGAACCGTTCACGGCCTCGGGCGACCTCGCGAATGTGACACCCACTTCCGCGCCAGGATCTCTAGTCTCGCCACCCGAGTCACTCTCGCCCGCGTCATCTTCACACTCTTTCGTCGCCACTGCCGACAATGCCACGAACCCGAAACCGCTTCTAATGGTTATGCCCGGTCGGACCCTCTCCGTGTTTCCTATCGGTCTCTTCGTCTTTGGTTCCCTGAACGGGATCGCCCTGCTGGTGAGCATCTCTTTCCCCCTCCTTTCTCTTCGGCGACGAGGTTTTTTTCGGCCACGAGCAAGCACTCGGGGAACTCGGTCGGCCTTGCGCGAAAACTGACGCTCGAAGGATTGCTTTTCGGACGGGGACGGAAAACAGGTCACGGCGTACATGTTCTGGGAACGTCGCTGCTATGCTCGCCGGTTCGCCGAGCGGAAACGACAAGAGAACGGGGCCTCAAAGAGCGTGCAGGCACGCGGACCGACTACGTCCATCCCGATTTGAGATTTTGCGCCTGATTTACCGCCGAGACTGTGTAGCCCACTTCCGCTTTTTACGCTTGAACGAGAAGTTTGCTTCTGACGACCGAATCTATCTTCTGCCCGCGCTGACCAAGGCGTTTGAGAAGGTAACGGTCGCGTGCTTTCGAGGGAACCGGAAGCTATGGGCTATACAGGCTTCCCAAGTCCGGCTGACTCACGGGGCACTCACGCCGAAAGCGAGCCAACGCCGGACGCGCAAAGAACAGAAAAACGATGTGATTATGCAGCAAATCACAGGGAACGAACGACCTTTTACGAATTATGAGCGTGATGACACAACAAGCAGGAACAGAACACGACCCGACTGTACGGAACAACCCTCCAGCGAACCAAGCCAAGCGTCAACCACCCCCTCTTTCCACATCCGCAGCACCGATCCTTCCTTAACCCTGACGCATCGTCGCATCTTCCGCCGCCGCCGCCGTCGCCGGCCCTCTCTTCCTCCGCTTCTTGCTCCCACCATTCTCGGCCATCTTCTTGGCCAGGTTCTGCTTCCCCTTCTCCGTCTTGGGTCCCGACGGCTTCAACATCCCCAGGTCACAAGGCGGCCTCCCGACCATCTCGCGCCACATGCACTCGTGCGTGAACCCGCTCCATTCGCTCGCGCACCCCCGCACGCCCAGCGACCGACACGCCTCGAGTTGAGTCAAGAGTTCCGAGGTGCCGAGGCGGCGGAAGGCGTAGATGTTGAGTTGGCGGGCGAACGAGGCGACGGTCGTGTGGCGGAAGAAACGGCCGAGGATCTCGAGCAGGCGGGGAGAAGTGTGCGCGTACAGGATCACGGTGCCGTCGTGGTTCCAACGGATCACATCCGAGTACGACGTGTCGGACAGGAGGTGGTTCAGTTCTATGTTCGGTGGGGCGAGACGACGGTCAGCTCTGAAACGATTCACCGCGCTCGTCCAGAGAAGGAACGGAAGGATCACTCACTCGAAATGAAGGGCGTCACATGTTTGTGCCCTTCCGCCTCGGCAATGGCAGCCGCAGGGTTCGAAGCGTTCGAATCCGCGCTCGTGCTCGCCGTCATGGGCAAACTCGCCGCCCCCGCAGAGGAATCTGGCCGCGATTCGTAGCTGCTCATCGCGCGAGGGAAGACGGGACGTTGATCATTCGCAGTGGCGAGACTGGCGACGGCGGGGGGAAATGGCGGTGGTGGCAGAGAAGACGACGACGGGTACCCGTTCGAGTTGGGAACGACCGCGGCGGCAGCGATGGGCGGCAGGGTCATCCCGGCGGGGTACGACGAAGGCGATTGAGGGTTGCGAGACTTGTAGGCCATGCCGGCGAGCTCGTACGCGACGCGGAGGTCGGGAGGTCCGAGACCGACTGGGGGCGACTCGTTCAAACCCGGCCTCGATCCAGCAGAGACTTGGCGCTGCCGCTGCTGGAAAGGGGCTTGAGGTAGTTGCTGCTGTCCCAAGTCCCGCAAGGCGTGGGTCGGAGGACTCGTGACTGGCGGCGGAGGGAACGTGTACGAATCGGTCGAAAGGGAGGGGGTGAGCGGCTCGAACGAGTCGAGCACGAGGGACGACAATCCGCGGGGAGTCTGCGCCGTGCCGATGATCGAAGCGCGACGAGGACGAAGAGGCATGGCTGTGTTCCCGAGGGGAGGCGACCGCGACTGCGCCTGGCCGAGACTGAGGGGAGGATCCATCCCAAACGCAGAGGAAGAAGCCACGGCGCGCGATTCTTTGGTCGACTGCGTCTGTCCTTCAAAGTTAGCGTTGCTCCCCCACGCAGGCGTGCCTTCCGGAGTACCAGCGTCGGTCGGCGCGATCGAAAAGTCGATGTACTGGAACGGGGACGAGTCGTCGAGTTCGACCCCGGTCGAGGCGGGAGGCGAAGCGGCTTTGCGCATGCTCTCGACCAGTCCATAGGACGGGAGCGGGCTCTTGGTGGACGAAGCCGATTGCGCTGGAGAGGCTTCATCGACATCGGACGTGGTCGTGCTCTTGGACTCGGCTTGAGCCTCGAGGACCTCGGCAGTTGAGAAAGTCGGGTTGAAAAGCGGGCACGAGGAGAGTGTATACGGACTGTAGGGGAAGGCGCGCTAGAGTCAGTTGTTGCTGGATATGGCGTCTCGGAGTGTCCGTCTCGACGTCGCGCAGCTTTCCCTGCCGCTGCCCGCTTCTTTGCCAGCGCCCGGAGAGACGCCGAATCCCTTGCTATGCCCGCAATCGAATTTCCGCTACACGCCATTCCCTTGCGCCCTCTATTACCGCATGGTCCGAGTCGAGTTCGGGAGGCCGAACTGACTGTTTTCAGGACTCACCACTGGACGACGACTGGCCTCTCGCCCGCTGGCGGGATGGCGCGAGTACTGCAGGGCGGTACGAGCATCGGCTGTGCCATGGTCTCTGCCATGTTTCGCGGGTCTCGACGGGACGAGGCGGGCGTGCCGAGATTTGTTTAGCTTCGGGTGCCGCGATGAAGAGATGCGGGGGTCGGCGGGTTGGGCTCTGGACGCGTAGCCCGTGCTCGGCGGTCCTGTAGCAAGCGCGCACGTGTGCAGAAGCGTAGCCCAGAGTACTACGACCGAGTGTAGAGCTCGGGCGCGAGAGCTGGGTCCAAGCCCTCTCGACCAGGTCGAACCCGAAGGACGAGAGTCTCTCGCTGTGCCGAGGTTGAGCACGAGCGACGGGAGCGCTTTTCGCCGTCTTGCAAAGTAAGGTCTTTTGAAAGCGTTCGCATCCTCTTCTCCTCAACAAGACCACTCACGGCCTGGCACTTGGTGGGACTCTCCTTGCTCGCCTGTACACGAGCCCCTGCGTCGGTGCCGTCCTCGCTCGATCAAATTGAACAGGCGTGAACGCGCCGGCCCCGACTTTCGGAACCGAAGTCGGCAGCTTAGAAGCTCAAGGGGAGGCTCGTTCTTCCATATCTTGAAATCCCGAGCCCCTTTCACATGTCAAGCGCAGGACAGGCTCCTCCTCCTCGGTCTCGCTCATGTGCTCGCCCTAAGGCCACTCACCTTGCGTTCGCAACTGACGCTAGGTCACGCTGAATACAGGCACCCCGGTATACCAAGACTGGTCCGGAACTCCAGCTACATCTAAACATGGGTCCTCTCGCTCGAAGACCCCCCCTCCATGCGTGCGTTCCTTGATCACAAATTGGGCCACGCATCTCGCTCGAAGAAGCAGGTCTCGGAGTTGGTATGTATGTGCAAGGCGGTATGGACTGCGCGGACGGACTTGTTCCTCCAGAATCAGCGCAATGCGGCGTACGGTCGGTGTCGCTGCATGGAGGACGCGCCGCACTGAACTTTTCGTACCGCGACATGAGAGAGGGCGATATGCATACGGTACTGCTGCGAAATTCTCGCCCGACCTGCTGGATCGCTTCTCTCCAACCTCCGGCGAGTTGGCCGCTCTCATTTGTGATCGACTCTGTCGCATGTACGGCCGCGCGGGGGTGTCCGCAAGGGTCCTGCAGCACGTGCAGCTGACGGACGCCGCTCTTTCTCTCTATGCTGGGCCGTTCCTGCCAGTCGACTCTGCGTGCTACTGTACTGTGTCTGAGAGTGCAGGGCTACGGCATGCACAAGCTCAGGGCGACGCGTAGAGGACGCGTTCAGTCGCGTCGAGGAAATGTGCTCGAGCTCAGCTCTCTTGATTCGCTCCCTTAATAAAACTGGGGTTTCCGCGGGGAACAGAAAGTGCTGAGACTCCGACATGAATGCACATGGTAATTGCGCACTGTGCTCGACACCAGATCGGTTTTAACGATCCAGTGCGATCATCTTGACGCACTCGAGAACGCAGCGGGTTCTTTCGAGGCATCAGTAATCGCTGTTTGGTCCACTCGCCGTGACTGAGAGACTGTGTATGCCGCTTCGAGCACACAAGTAACAGACTTTGGTCAGGCGAGAGAGTTCGGGTCGATCTGCACTTGCGCGTCTTCTCTCAGCAGCCCGGAAGCGACGCGGGGGCACGAATTTCAAAGATCGACGTCGTCGGATTCCCTCGGTCTCTCTCCCTTCCGACCCTCTTGCGTTTGTACCCTTGTCGTACCATACCGGCCGTGTCTCCTGCTGTGAGCTGTGGCTGGCGTCCTTGCAGGGCCCGAGCAAGGACTCAGGAGCGATTCATAGGCGGCGCGTGGGATCTGCGAACCCCGCTTTTCCCCTCCGCCGTCGCGTCTCGACATCAAGGTCTGATCAAAAAGCCGCATCCGGATCGACTTGCCAATTATCCCAATCGGATCGAAGCGCACTAAAAGAACCGTCGTCCTTTGGGTGCGAGCACTGGAACGCGCGTACTGCAAGCTGCGCGTCGTTCTGTCCTCAGCTCCTCACACAAAGGGTCGACGCGACGCTCAGGCCCCGCCGACGGACAGTATCGCTGCCGGCCCCCCACCGTACGATAGGCAGGCGTCCTCGTTCCGCTGCCTTCGGTATTCGTTTTCGAAACCTCGCCGGCCAGCGACGCCCGCCGGGCCGTAGCGTGGTGAGTCTACAAAGAGCCCCTTTATCCTGCATATAGTCGGTCTTTGCGTACGCACCTCGCAGAACCGAGACTCGGTCATGGCCGCACAGGCCTTCGCAGGTTCAATTCCGGCGCCGCGTGCGCCGGAACAGACGGACAAAGGGGCGGATTCTCTTCTCGCGGACTGCGGCAAGTCGAGGCCCCGGCGGCGCGGACGGTCACCCAATTTGACGGGTCCGCATTATGCTTCTGGGCGGACATGGACATGCAGGAGGGGGGCCCGTCCCATCGGGAGACGAGGTCGACGACGCTTGGCACGGGCACATTCTCCTCTCCTTTCCCGTGATTCGCAATAAACAGCTCTTTCTTGATCCACCCCAAAGCTGACAGGATCTTCTTCCTTTGGTCATCTCCTCCATCTCCGTATAGCCTCCTGCTCGTCCCTCCGGCATAAAACTCGGTTCCTCGGAACGGCGCGGATCTCGAGGTTTCAACGATCTGTGAGTTTACCCGACTCTTTTGTTCCGCCACCTTTTGATATGCTATGTATACAACACGAAGCTGACCGCCCGCCTCGCCGCCTCGTTCGCGCTGCCAGCCCCGCACTTCATTCTCCGGCGGTCAGACCCCTTTGCGACATTCCTTTACTTTGCACGTGAGTCGCATACATATACGTCCACACTTGTGCCGATGCTGATCTGCCATTGTTCTCATCAGAAACCTGTAAACGATCCCCCGTCAGCGCATCATGGAAGCCTGCATCGCAACTCAGCCGCCACTTTCGACCTTTGTCCTGCCGAGCTTCGCACAGTCCCGCGGCGACAAGGCACCACGATCGAACGGCCTGCTCATCTCGCCACAACCCGTCTCTTCAACACTCATGACGAGCTGCTTCGCGGGACTCGAGCCGGTCACGCCGAAAAACACCGAGTTCGCGGCGGCGGGGGAAACGTCGTCCTCGTCCTCTTCGTCGTCAAACACGAGCGACGCCGAGATCAAGACGACGAGCGCCTTCGTGACGCCACCACAAGGGAACCGGATTCTCTCCCAAGCAGGGGCAAGCAATCCGCGGGCGGGACTCAACCCTTTGCGACTTCCATCAGAGCCGGTCTCATCGTCCTCGCAGGCGACGAAAAAGTCCGGTGGCTCGTTACTCCTCGACTCGCCACGGGTGCCGATGACTCCTCCACTCACTCCTCCTTATCCAAATCACGCGGCGCTCCTCCCGGCCCTCGGCGACCTGAATCCTTCCTCTCCTTGCCCGGCACCTGTCCTTGCCCCAAAAGCCGCACCGGCAACCGTCTCCGGACGCGCACTCGCAAATCATACACTCCATCCGCTCTTTGCTTCGACCTACACCCTCTGCGAAGAGCTGGGCTCTGGCGGGTTCGGTTTCGTCGTCCGCGCCGAACGGAATCACGACGGGCTCGGCGTCGCCGTCAAGTTTATCGAGCGCGCAAAGATCCCGAGCCATGGCTGGGTCAAGAGTCGTTCGTGGGGCGAGACTCCGGGCCTGACTCAGGCGCCCGGGCCCAAGTTGGTGCCGATGGAAGCGTTCGTCCTCCGGAGCGTGCGCCACGAGGGCGTCGTCGCCTTCATCGACCTCTTCGAGGACGAAAAGTACTTTTATCTCGTGCGTTCCGTCTTTTTCGGTTCCGGAGACTCAACCAAACAACGGAAAAATGACGAGCTTGTCACACATCGGTGCAGGTCATGGAGCATCACGGTACTCCATGGGAGCAGCCGGATCGGGAATCCTCGGCCGCGGCGTTCGGCTACCCTACATCCTCTCCCACCTCGGCCGCCATGTCGCCGATGCTCACTTCATGCTGGCCGCGGACCGTTCTCACCCGCTCGCCCGTCTCGTCACCGACGATGCTCGACATCTCGTTGCCGAGTCCCGTCTCTCCCTCTCCCGCGAACGCGTTCCTCGCGCCGCCACCGAGACCTGCGCCGATGGAGCGCCGACGCTCGACCGACTTGTTCGAGTGCGTCGAGGCGCACAGCCGCTTCGACGAGCGGACCGCAAAATACATCTTTTCGCAAATCGTCGAGATCGTTCACGGGCTCCAGCAGATGGGCATCTGCCATCGCGACATCAAGGACGAGAACGTCGTCTGTGACGCTCAGTACCGCGTCAAGTTGATCGACTTTGGCTCGGCCGTCATCTTTGACCCCCGTCAGCCGGCGCCGCTGTACCACCGTTTCTTCGGTACAACTTCCTTTGCTGCGGCGGAGATCCTCCGCGGCGAGGCGTACCAAGCCCCGCCCGCCGAGGTGTGGTCTCTCGGCGTCCTCTTGTCGATCCTCCTGACGGGAGAATGTCCCTTTGCCGACGCCGACGCGGCCAAGGAAGGCCGGCTTTCGCGTCCGCGCGTGCCGCTCAGCGCCGAAGTCGAGCACTTGATGCGCTGCTGCCTCCAAGTCGACACGTCGAAGCGCATCACGGTCGCCCAGATGCGTAAGCATCCGTGGCTGGCCGGCGCCATCGGTCGTCGCTCCACCGCTTGAGCTTCCTCTGTCTCTCTCTCTCCCCGCTACGCTCGTTCGCATCGATTGTCTTCCTCTCTGTTCCATCGGTACACGTACATATGTCTCCGCCTCGACAGATCCACCCGCTCCTGCGATGAGCGCCCTCATGTTGTCCTCTTTCGCTGTTCCCCTCCCACAGCTCGGCAGTACCTTGCATTCATCTCGGCCCCCCTTTTCCCAGCGTTTTGCAGCATCACCAGCAGCGCCTCTGTTTTTGCATTATCTCGGACCCGGCCGTATTCAACTCCAGCAATATCGTCAATTTATTCTCCTTTCCTTCGATCTTTTAAGTTCATCGCGGCGAGGAGCCGAGCTGAGACGAGACAAGCGTACGAATAACGCAGCGGTGCGGACTGCGCAAAGGAAGAGCGCTTGGGGCGGAAAGAGATCAGATTGGCTTGCACTGAAGGTCTAGTAAAGTGGGTAATGCAGGGCGTCGAAGACAAGCACAGGGAGGTACGAGGGCGGGCGAAAAAGATCACCGATTTTAAACGGGGAAGGGGGGAAGACACGGGGTAGAGCAGGCGTTGGCGCTCAGGCGCGGACCGACTTGTGGTCGACGACGTGCTTGAGCATCTCGAGCACCTGCACCTGTTGCTCGGTCGTCAAGGTCGCAAACGCCGACAAGATCTGCGACGGCGACGCGTGGATCTCGCGCACGAGCGACGAGTGGTACACGAACGTGAACAGTCCCATCAGGAACTGGCAATCCATGCGGTCGAGGAACCCGCCGTGGCCGGGGAGCGAGTTGCCAAAGTCTTTGATGCCGGCGGCGCGCTTGAAACCCGACGCGAAGAAGCCGCCGAAGGGAGCGACGAGCGACGCGAACGCGGCGAGGACGATCGAGTGCAGTTGGAACGGCGCGTACGGGATCGCCGTGATGTGCTTGCGGGTCTGCGCGGCGCGCAAACGGGATCGCATAAGGGACGAGCGTCAGCAAGCGGGGCAAAGTAGAGACGGCCCAGGGAAAAGGAAAGGAGACGCACGATCTGCTCGAGAAGCGCGGTGAGCGAAGCGGGGATCGGGAGCCGGTGCCACTCAAAGACGTGGTTCGGCTGGCACTTGATGTTGCTAAAGACGCTCGTCGACAGGTCCTGAACGGGGCAGATCATGTAGTTGAACCGCATAAAGAACGTTCCCCACTGCCCCGAGTCACCAAACCGTCAGCTCATCAACTTTGCCCCAATCTCAGGCTGGGGAGGGCAAGGAGGAAGGTTGGCGCACGAAGTAGGCAAAGATCATGGTGACGATCAACGCGCCGACAAAGCCCTCGACCGTCTTTTTCGGACTGAGCTTGATGAGCTGGTGGCGGCCAAAGAGCATGCCGCACACGTAGGCGGCGACGTCGTTGACGATGACGAGCGAGATCGGGACCCAGAACCAGATCATGCCCTATTCACTCCGACCGAGGAGAGAGGGGTCAGTTCCGCGGGGGGGGGGGGGGGGGGGCGACCACCAGTGTAAGAGTCGAAAGGAAGCGGTGCGCACCTCGAGGATGTTGTTGACGATAAAGTGACTCGAGACGACGATCAAGAGGAGCGACATGTGGATCCAGCCAAAGAGACTGAACTGGCGCCTCAGGCTCGCGCGGTTCAGAGTCGCAACGAAACTGACAAAGCCTGCGGGGCGGGGCGGGGACGGGGGGATCAAAGTCGATTTGCGGGCGTCGCGTCAACGCATTGAGATGACACAGAAGACGCCGCGAGAAAACGTACCGATCGTGTAGAGGCCGAACGAGATCAGGCGGTGGTGCTGAGCGAACGTGTACGCGGTCGGGAGGAACGATGCCTGGAGGGTGAGGATGTGCTTGAAGTAGTAGATCAAGGATTCGCCGTAGAGGTAGTAGTTGGTGACGGCGAAGAAGTACCTGCACAGCGGGTCGCGAGTCAGTACAAAAAGACAAAGCGCCCGCAAAAGGTTGAAAACAAGATAAAACGAAACGCACCAGGCCATCTTGCGACTCCACCGCTCGCGTTCCTCCTTGCGGCCTTTCCGTTTCGCCTCTCGTTCGGGCGTCCTCGTCGAGACTTTGGTCTCGCCATCGGCGCCGACACTGGCAGAGTGCGGCGGGTGGGCGTACCCGGCATCAAAGAGAGCCGTAAGCTCTTTAAAGACGACGGCCTGGATGATGAAGACGAGCGCGATCACGTAGACGTGACCCATGCAGACGAGACCGATCGCGCCGGCGGCCATGACGACGCCCCAGACGGTGCGTTGCAGGACGGCTTTGAGCTTCTTGTTCGGGTCGTGGTCGGCTCCGGTGTAGGCTTGCGTCGGCGGTTGCTGCTGTTGTTGCGCCGCGGGGTTCGGGGTTGATTGCTGTCGAGGAGAAGAGGACGCCGGAAGGACAGATTTGACTGCCTCTTTGACTGCCGCGACCGGCTGAGACGACGTCGACGGCTGCTGCTGCTGCTGCTGCGACGCCACGTCTTCCTCCCCCTCCTCGTCCGAGCTACTGTCGTCGTCGTCGTCGTCGTCTTCGCCGCCATACTCGTCCGCCGACTCTCCATCAGTCGTGACTGAAGCAGGTACTGCGGGTGGTACCACCTTGGTCCCTTCTGGCTGGTTGTCGCGATCCTCCTTGACGGCGTCGGCAAACGATTTCTGTTCGGGCTCCTCGACGTGTCGTCGGTGCTCCTGCTCCTCCTCCGCCGCCGCCGCCCCATTCGCAGCCTGCAGCGGCGCCGAGATGGGCGGCACGGGAGCGTCCTGGTTCGGACTCACTGCCGACACGTCGCTGTCCGTTCCTCCCGCGCTGCCGCCGTTCAAGTGGAGGTTGGAAGCCTTTTTGCGAAGCTTTTGTCGCTGACGCTGGAGGGCTTTCTTGGAAGGCGACGCGGTTGATGCGGTCGCTGGGACGGGAAGACGAGTCGCCGCTGAGGAGCCGTCGTCGTCGCTCGAGTCGTCGCCACCGACATCCATTTGCACTGCCCCGAGTCAGTCAGTCAGTCAGTGTGTCAGTTATGCGTGTTTGTGCGCGAGCCGAGCGCTGCATCAAAGCGCAAAGTATTGTTGCTCTCGGGTGTCAGAGTCGAGGAGCACCCCACCTCCTCGCCCCCTCTCAAAGCCCCGCTCCATGCGCAGACAAGAGCCGATCCATCCCGGATAGACGGGTGGGACTGTGCCCTCACTGTCGTGGCGGTATGGAGATTTGCGCTCGAGATGGGATGGCATGGGATGGCATGGGATGACGCCCCTCGCGCAGCCCACTCGTGCGCCAGTGCAAGAGCAACTCACGAGCTGCGAAGCGACTCTGACTCGCAATGCCAGGCTGTGCAACCCCGAGCATGCCGTGACTCTTGCCCCGAGCCATACCGTATATCGTCGTCGTGGGTGGTAAGAGACTGCGATCAGCTGAAACGTCGACGGGGGATCAATTCATGAATAGTAATCAAATCCAAATGCGAATTGCACGGCTCCAAATTTAATCCTCCTCGACCACCAGCTGTTCGCCCTTGACTTGAGCTAACACAAAGGGACCGTTTCTCCTATCAGTACATCTCGTCCCCAACCAAGAGAGAAAGGAAGGGAAGAGACGCACAGTCAAAGTCGACAATCACGTCGCGGCCAATCTCGCAATCCTTGAGGCTCGCGCGGTCGCGGATCTGCACCCCGTTCGAGACGACACAGTTGTCCAATTTGACACTGCGCAAACGCACGCACGCACGTGGTCAGCTTCAAGCTCAAGTTCGAATAGGGGGTCGGGGTCGCGCCGCGCGGGGCGTGGCTGGCTCACTTTTCCCCAATCACGACATTCTCCATCACGACGCAGTTGGTCAATTTCGACCCCTTCCCGACCCGCGTGTTCTTGCCGACGATGCACCGCTTCAAGCCGACTTTTTCACCCAGGTGAGGGTACACCGAGAGGTGCAAGTGCGAGTCGGGCGAGATGAACACCCCGGGAGGGGTGTTGGTCGGAGGCGGACCGGGCGGTAACAACTTGAGGGCCTGCGCGCGCGCATTGATTTGTTTTTTTTCGTGTGTTTTCTTCATGCGTCAGTCTCTCTTTCTCTCTTGCGAGTCGAGTCAAGAAAAGGGAGAGTGAGAGAGTGTGTGAGAGAGGAGGAGGAGGAGGAGGACGTACAGCGCGGTTGATCTCGACAAACCCGGCGACCGAGTTCCCCCTCGCGGCAAACCCGTCCCCTTGCCTCCACACGACAACCTTGCACCCACCCGCTCCAGCCCTCGTGGTGGTCGGCTTCCTCGCCGTCAAACCTGTCCTGGGTCCGGCCGCCGCTTCGACGACGCCCGCTCCTCCTCCTCCTCCTCCTCCTCCCGGGGCAAGAGAAGTCTCTGCACCGCCGCCAATGGGAGTAGTAGTGGTAGGAGAGGAAGCAATGGCGCCATAAGAGTTGCGCGATACCAAAGCCGGGGTATTCGCGCCCGTCGCAAACCCCGACGGCGGTTCAGAGATCCCCCCACCACCACCACCTCTGCCGATCTCGGGAGTCTCGACACCCACTCCTCCTCCTGTTGCTGCTGTTCTTCGTCGTGCGTCGAGGTAGTGGCGAGAACCAGAAGACACGGGGGGTCGCTGAGTCGTGCTCCTCCCCATCGCAAGCGGGGGTTCTTCCTTGACGACGACGGCGCCCGTTTCAGAAGCAGGAAGACTTTGATGGGCATGCCGCCACGACTGACGCGACAACCACCCTGCGAGGGTTTGCAAGTCTTCGATGTGGCGGAGGCGGCGGGCGTGGAGAGGCGAGGTGAGGATCGAGAGGACGTGAGACGAGTAGATGTAGAGCTGAGTGGGGAGGAGGGAGGTCGTCAGAGTTGGAGAGGGGTAGCTGTTCGGCGGAAAGAGGGAGCTCTCTTCTGGTCAGTTTTCTCCCCCTCTCTCCTTCGTTCGCACGACGGTATGGAAAAGAGAGAGCACGGACCGGGCGAGGAGCGAAGTGCGGAGAGAGATTTCGTCGTCGTCATAGTCGTCCATCTCGCGGACGTCGAGCAAGGTCGAACTCTTGCGGTCGTAAATCGTCAGAATCTCCGGCGGGCCTGCGGGACGGCCCCAGATGTCAGAAACCCCATCTCGGGTGCAGGGTCGTCGTCGCCCCCAAAGCGAGGACTGACCGTCTTTGCGAGCTTCTATGACGTTCCCGGCTGCTCGTTCCGAGAACAAGGTGGTGAGCAAGTTGTCGTCGGAGCGGTGGCGGTCGAGCAAGGCTGCGAGCGAGATCGGGGGCGCTGCGAGGTTGTTGGAGGGCGACAGGAGCAAGTCGCACGGGAGGAGGATAAAGTCGGTCTGCGTGCGCGGTCGGGCGGGCGGGTGTGTGGGTTAGTTGCGAGTTGAGAGGGACTAGTTCAGAGGGAGAAGGGGGAGAGGACGGACGGTGATCAAGTTTTGTTCGATGGCCCACATCAAGACGCGGACGACATTCTTCGAGGCGACCTCTTCCGGGACCTCTTCCAACTCGACGCGGGCGTTGGGTTGCGCGGTCGTGGTGGTGGCAGCAGCTTGAGAAGAGGAGGCAGCAGCGAGTCGGCGGGCTCGGAGGTGGTGACTTGTGGGTTTGGCGATGGATTCGGGCGCGAGGACGAGGATCTCTGTGCGTGCGTGGCACAGGTGTGAGACTATAGCTCGAGTGTAGAGAGAGAGAGAGAGAGAGAGGTGGGCTGACCAAAGACGCCGGCTTGTTGTACCCTGTCGAGGACCCAGTCGATCATTCTCTTTCCTGCGACGGGGAGGAGGGGCTTGATCTGGTGCTGGTGGTGAGCCTTGTCGTCGCCTGCATGCTGGTCTTGCGGCGGCGGCGGCGGACGGGATTCGGGTTCGACGAGGGGGAACAAGTCGAGGCCGTAGCCGCACGGGATGACGCAGCGGAACTGGGGTTTCGGTAGCTGGTCGGGCAGGAGGGGATTCGGGAGCATCGACATGCTGGCCGCGGGTCCAGACTCGGAAGGAGTCGAGGGAGGAGGGAGACGGACGAGGTCGAGAGTCGACTCTCTCCCAGCTCTCGCAGTCGAAGAGGGATGGCAGGGCAGCCCGAGCAGCAACTCGCTCAACTCCAGCTGTTGCTCTCTGCCGTGCATCGGACTCGCACCGCTCTCCCCCGCCTCGTCTCGACTCTCACCTCCCCCTCGGCTGCGGACCGCACCACGCTCTACCGCACAGCGCACCAAGAGTGCCATGCGGCCATCGCAGCTCTCCAAGATCAACTCGACCTGAATGCCCACTCACTCGAGCACGCAGACCAGGTCGCCCGCGAGGATCCTCCAGTCGACCCGCTTCCTCCTCGTCCTCGTCCTCGCACTTCCACCCCACACGCTTCGTGGGATCAAGTGCAGGACATCCTTCAAACAACCACCACCACTAAACAGCGCCGCATAGGGACCACGTCCTCGCCGCAGCAGCTACCCGTCCCGACCTCCCCCGCCGACCTCGACGCCCTCCTCAAAGCCATCACCACACACTACCACCCGCGCGTACACGTGCACATCCGCACCACAGGCCATCATCCACCACCACTACCACCCCGCCAACTCGAGTTCACCCTCCGAGGCGTACTGCGCGCGCGCATCGAGTTGCGGTGGGCGGACGACGGGTGCCAAGCCGACTACGTCACCTGCCACAGCCTCATGGAAGACGTGCGTCCACTCGGGGGGTGTTCCTCGACACCTCTCACCTCCGAGGCTAATGAACTCATCCGCAGCCGAAACCGAGCCATGTCGACTCGCAATTCGCCCTCTTCCGCTCCCTCTCGAACGAGGCCATCAACATCATCGATCAGTCCCGCCGCAGCCGCCGCACCGCCGCCGTCCGATCCCTCGAAGAGGTCCTCGTAAGTACAACGCTGTCAAATACTCGAGCGCTCCTCACGAGCTAACGCACATCGCGACTTCGCTGCAGGTCTTTTTGAGCGATCCGCCTTTGCCGTTCTGAGAGGCAGGCACGTGCGGCGCGCGCGTCGGCACATCCAGCAGCCTCGGTGTATGACTACGCTCAAGCTCCGTCGTCGCTGGACCTAGTCGCGATGTCGATTCAGTGCGATCCCGCCATCTCCGGGATCTATTGAATCGCGGTTTTCGCTTTCTTCTTCTTTCGTCTCTCCCTTGCACGGATCGACCCATGACCGCACGGAGACGAACATCCCTCGAACTCGGCCGCGACTGCGGCCAGATTGCGGAGAGGCCCTGGTTGAGGAACGGACGACCACCTTATCTCTCTCTCTTTTCGGCGGAGTCTTTGATTGGGAACCCGGCCGAATTTCGATCGAGACCAAACCCCCCCTCCCCTCTCGACCAGCGACTCTCTCGTGTCCTCACCTATCTCTTGTTCCCTCTCGACCACCAGCAATCAGCGCCTTCCCTCGCCGGTCCCCCGTGTCTTCCCCGAACGATCCACCCACCCGCCCGCTCGCTCCGCCCGACCGCTCCTCTCGCCCGTCCATCCACCTCCAACGCGAAAAACCAGAATGCCTTCAGTTCACCAAGCCGCCGCCGGCGAAGAGGAGCAAGTCCCGCAGATCTCGTTGCGCGATTTCGAGACCCGCCGCGAAGAGATCAAGCAGCAGTTGATCGACGCCGCTTCCAACATTGGCTTCTTGTAAGCACACTCTTTCTCCTGTGTTCCCTCTGCACTTTGTCGCCTTTTTTTTTTTCTTTCGGCTGAGTCAATTTGCTTGTCAAACTTGCACCCCTTTTAGTACGCTGGTCGATCACCCGATCCCGCTTGAGCAGGTCGATGCGGCGTTTGCTCTCGCCGAACGGTTCTTTGATTTGCCAATGGAGGTCAAGCAAAAGACTCCGTGAGTGCTCTTGCGCTGCGGCGGCCTTGTCTTTGTCTCCTTCTCGACTCCCTGCCGACTCCCTCCAACCTCGACGTCCACACAGGCTGACCATTTTCATCTCCTCTCGAAACGCACGCGCCCTCCCTCCCCCCCCCTCGCTCCTGGCAGCTGGTCTGCCAAGAACATGGGGTTCGAATACCAGTCCCAAGTGCGCCCTTCGACGGGGTACCCCGACCCGAAGGAGAGTTACCAGATCGGGTTCCGCCTCGACGAGGAAGCCGAGCGGTGCTGGCCCGCCGAGGACGACTGCGCGGGGTTTAGGGAGGGGGTGGAAATGTTCAAGAGCGAGGTGAGGGAGTTGAGTTTGAAGGTGATGGAACTCCTCGCCGAGGGAGTCGGGTTGGTAAGTTGTGGTGGTGGGTGGCCCTCACGTTTTTTGCGGTTGCTGCGAGACCTTGTGGGAACGGTTTTCGAGCTCTGTCTGAAATCTTCCCACCCCATCCCATTCCACGACGACAGCCCACCGATACCTTCACCAAGGGGACTCTGCCCGTCCAGCCCGACTGCTCCGACTCGATGTCGACCCTCCGCCTCCTCAAATACCACGATAGCACGCACCAGAACTTTCCCCCGAACTACATGCGCGCGGGGGCCCACGCCGACTTTGACGTCTTGACGCTCCTGTTCCAACGCGAGGGGCAGGACGGACTCGAAGTGTGTCCCGGCAGGGAGGTGTCGACCGAGTTTGGGTACGGGGACAAGTGGACGCCCGTCAAGGTGCAGAGGGGGGCGATCGTCATCAATGTGGGAGATCAGCTCATGCGGTGGTCGGATGATCGACTCAAGAGGTGAGTCGAGTCGCGCGCGCGCGCGCGCTGGCTGCCTTCATTGACTCTTGTTTCTATGCCTCGAGACGCCGCGCGCCCCTCCCCCCCCCACCTCGAAAACGCTTAGCTGACCTCTTACTCGCCCGCCCGCAGCACTTTCCATCGGGTCCGGTGCCCTCGCGAGGGAGACTACAAAGGACCGCGATACTCGATCGCGTTCTTCAATCAAGCGGCGCGCGATGCCGTCATCCAGGGTCCGAACAAGGCCTACCCCCGAATTGTAAGCACCCTCCTCCTCCTCAACCATCTCTTTCTGTTCGTCGACACGGCGATGGGATTCGAATCCTTGCGCGCTGAAATGACTTGGTGCTGATGTGACACCCCCCCCCCCCCACCCCGGCAACCTTGCAGACCGGAGGCGAGTTTATCGCGCAGGCGATGCAGCGCAACTTTGATGCGGCGATCGCCAAAGCCAAGTTGCAGACGTATGCCATTTCGGAAGAGACGATCGAGGCCAACAAGGGCTTTGAGGCTTCGGGGACTGGACTCGCCAAACCGCCAGCTCCTCCTCTCGCTGCGGCTTGAATCGTTCGCCTTTCCCCCCCCCCCGCCGTCCTTATTTTCTCTCTGTGCGCCCGTCTGTGATGTGTCTGGACTTGGACCTGGTGGCCGGTCATCATATCGGGGTTCGCCCTGTTGTTCTCACGGTCATTTATCGAGTCTCGCAAGTCCCCCTCTCGGTGCAATCTCCTTTCTCGCTTCTTTCTGTCTGTCTGAACACCTGATAGCTTGTACTGTACATCCGGAAGCGTCCTGTTTGCCGCCAATCGGCTCCACTTTCCTGGAAAAGAGAGAGAGAGAGGCGTTTCCCATCCTCTCTCTCTTCTCTCTACACTCGCTCGCGGACTGATGCGCTTTGCGTTCTACGTGAGCGGACATGGCTTTGGCGTGAGTTCCTGTCCCCTTGCAGCGCAGTGCTCCTCGTCCATCCTCTCGTGGCTGCCCCACTCCGCCTGCGAGTCTGCCGATAACAACAGCTGATCTCTCAACGCGGCGGACGGTGCAGCACGCGACGCGCGTGTCGGCCGTCACGCTCGAACTGCTCGAAGCTGGCCATGATGTGACCCTGGTCACGAGCGCGCCCGAGATCCCGTTCGCGAGCATCCTCGCTCCGACTTCGTTACCAGCCACCGTCGCCCCCCAACTCGCCACCACTCCGGGGGGCCCGTCTCCAGCGAAGAAGCTTCGCACGTATGCCCAGTACCGCAAGAAGAATGTCGACGCGGGAATGGTCCAGCCGAAAGCGTACGACGTCGACCGCCGCGCGACGTGCGATGTCTTGATCGACTTTCTTAGCCAGAGGGAGCAGATCCTCGAGGAGGAGGTCGCTTGGCTCAAGGAGGAGCGCATGGACGCGGTCCTAAGCGATGCTACCTTCCTTGGCTGGTGAGTCCCGGATTCGCATTCCAACGCACGCACAAGCAGCTGACTCTCGTTTTCTTCTCCGTTTCTGCAGCGCCGCCGGATCTGCCGCAGGCATCCCGGCTATCATCATTTCCAAGTCAGTCCGCGACGACGCGTCGAAAGTCGAGCTCGGCAGAAGAAAGGAGCTGACTGTTCCGGTCCCTTTGCAGTTTCACTTTCGACAGCTGCTTCTCATACCTATCTCATCCTGCCCTCCCAACTCCGATCGGCACCGACCCGCCCGAACCTCCCATCAATGCGAAAGAGCTCGACCCGCTCGTCCGACAAACCGTCGCAGACTACGCCTGCGCGTCGTTGCTACTCCGCCTTCCGGGTGTGATCCCGATTCCGGCTTTCGACACCGATGTACCCATGCCGGCCGGGCGATGGATCAACGACGACCGGACCGCGTTTGTACCACACGTCGAGGCACTCTTGTCCCGACCGGCGTCGGCTATCCCGTCCCTCGCGCACGGTCGCAAAGTCATCGACGTCCCGCTCATCGTCCGAACGCCATCTCCCGAAGCCAACACGCCCGAGTTCAGGCGAGCCATCTTGACCGGGATGGGGGTCCCCGACTTTTTGCTCGATGCCAAAGTTTTGCTCGTCTCGTTCGGAGGGCAAGCGATCCCGCGACCACAGACTCGACCCCCTTCGCGCCTCTCGTCGCCGCTTCGTCGTTCCGCTTCCTACGCCGGCCCGAACGGTAACGGCAACGGAAATGGCAATGGGGCAGAGGCAGTCCCGTCTTTGGAACACCGCGAAGCGGGCTTACTCCCGCAAGGGTGGATCGCGATCGTGACGGGGTTGAGCGGCGGCGACAATGCGATTCGCGAAGATCTCCCGTACGGGTTTTTTGCGAGCGAGAAGGACGTCTACGTGCCCGACTTGACTTGGATCGCAGACTGTGTGCTCGGTAAACTGGTGCGTGTGTGTGTGCCCCTTCATTGGTCGTGGTGCTCGCCCGGCGCTGATCGTGCGTTTTTGCTGCTAGGGCTACGGGACGTGCTCCGAGACGCTTTCTTGCCGCACTCCATTCATCTTTGGTAAAGCACGGCCGTCTTTTGCCGCACACTGTGGACAGTCGAGGCTGACAGCCTCGCCCCTCTCGCAGTCCCGCGCCCCCTGTTCGTCGAAGAATTTGGCCTGAAGCGGCTCATGCACGCGCGCGGCACGTCCCTCGGACTCGCCCGGAGCGACTTTGAAGCCGGACGGTGGGAATTTCACATCGAAGAAGCGTACGAGCTCGGGCGGGCGGCCAAAGAGGAAGCGAGGCGGACTGGGTTCGTCGATGAAGGCGCGGGGAGGGTCATCCGCGACGAGATTGAGAAATTCATGGCGCAGCGCGCCGAGTAGACTCTCTAACGTGACATATTTGGTTGTTTTGCATTACATTGCACGTCGCGCTTCTGAAAGGCCTGCCCGAAAATGACCAGAGGGAGGAAAGGACGGGAGGCGGTGGTAAGGATTTTCTAGGGATCGCGCGTCCGCGCTTTAGAGCGCATCCGCGCGGTCCCGTGTGTTTCGGGAGCTAGTGGCGACGAGAGAAGGCGCGGGGAAATGACAGGAGTCTCACGAGTCCAAGCGGGAGATGACTGCCATTTCCTCCTTCTCCCTCCTTCCTCTCACCTCGTACGCGCTGCTTCCGTACGCGATAGCATCCGAGCAGGTACACACAGTCAGGATGACCGGCACGACCTCTCACCTCGAGCCTCCGACGCAGTTCCAGGCAGCCGTCTTTATGGCTCCGGGAGCGCCGCTCGAGTTGACCCAAGTCGACTACCGCAAGCCCGGACACGGAAGTGAGTCATCGCAATGGGTACATAGAGCAATGAAGCCCAGACTGACACCGCTCCGACCCTCATCCGTGCCAGAACTCGCCGTCAAAGTCGAGGCGGCCGTCTTGTCTGACCTCGACGCCGTCTCCGAGCTCGGTCTCCTTCGCCCGTACGCCAAGTTCCCTCGCACGCCTGGAACGGCCTTCTGCGGTACCATCGTCGAGACTGGTAGTGGCGCGCGCGAGGGCGGAGGCGCTGGCGGACTCTCCGGAGGCCCGATCTCGAGCCTGGTCAGGCGCATCTCTCGTCTCGGCCTCGGTCGCGGCGCCTCGGCTGAGGACAAGGACAAGACGAACGGGAACGACGTCGAAGACTTTCACAAGTGGAAGGTCGGCGAGCGCGTCATCGTCTCGTCGACGCACCAGGGCTGCGCCGAGTACGCGACCGCTCATGCCGACTCGGCGTGCCCGATTCCGAACGACATGCCCTTGTTCGAGTCGATCGTGACGGCGACGTTTGGCGCCAAGATCCTCCTCGCTCAGCAGCAGTACGACCACCACTGCCACCACCTCGCCGAGGACGACGCGCGCCTGCTCGTCGAGCGCAACGAGCGCGAGGGCTTCAAGGACGGCAAGGGCGCCGTGGCCGTCTACGGCCAGGGTGGTTACGCCGCGCTCGCGTACCACTCGCTCCGCCACGAGATGAAGGACCGCCTCTTGCTCGTCTCGACGTCCGACTCGCACTCGCACGAGGACTACAACGCGCCCAAGGAAGACTTTGTCCGCGGCCACCTCGGCAGCGACTTGGTCGAAAAGTTCGGCCCGCATGGAGGGATCAAGCACCTCATCTGCGTCGAGTTGCCCCGTCGCGAGAACGGGTTCGAGTACTTGCTCGTCTTGATGCGCCACGGCGGCCAGATCACCTTGCTCACCATTGACCGCGAGTCGATGCTCGTCATCCCGCCCGGTGCGCTCCAACATCCGTCCTCTCCTCGCCGCCCTCTTTCCTTCGCACTAACCTTAGCGTCACGACGACAGCCCAAATCGTCGCTCGCTCGTTGACGATCCGTGGCGCGCCCGACTTGCACTCGTCCGACCTCGTCCACGCGCTCAAGATGTGCCACCGCTTCGACTTGCACCGTCACGTCTCGGTCGCCAAGTTCCCCTTCTCGGAGCAAGGGGTCCGTGCGGCGTGGGACCGCGTCAAGGACTCGAGCGACTGCTGGAACGCCCAGGTCGTCTACTTTAGCGAGGCCGAAACGGCGCCCGCTCCGCTTGCGTCGGCGTGAAGAAGGAGGAAGGGGGTCCGCTTGGCTTTTCTCTTGCTTGTCTTGCCGTTAGTTCTTCTATACCCCGTTTGAGCTTGAAATGCATACCGTGAATATGAATTCAGAACTCGTGTGGCAAAGTTGAGAAAACCGCAGAGTCGACTCTGTATCGGGATGGAGCAGTCGTTCTCGCGCTTTCCATCGGCTGGCCCGGTGTTCCTCTGTAAAGGGCGGTCTATACTCTCCGTGCGAGCTTCAAAAGCTTACAGCCAAAATCGACCGGGGGGAAGCGGTGAGAAGGCCGCCTCGAGCGCGCGTGGACCGATCACTCAACTCTCTCTGCCCAACTCTACGACGGCAGCTCTACACTCGCGAGCTTGACGTGGACAGTCAGATACGTGCTATCTATCGGGGGAATGCGCCGACCCGGCTCAACTCGTCCTTCGTGGGCGCTGTGGTTGCTACTCGGCCTCGGCGGACTCGACGACGGACGCCTGCAGGACGCACCTGGATCCTCGAGCGCAACATGGCTAGGAGCAGCGGGGGCAGCAGCGCAGAGTACAGCAGTGACTGGCAGGTGAGTCGTCCGCCTGCAAGCCAACCCTGCCGTGGCCCATGGCGCGCGTGCTCATGAGTCGACTTCTGCACGCTCGCGCAGGTGGGGTCAGGCTGGCGCCCTCCTTTCACCGAACGAGGCACCGACGTTCGTTGTCATCTCCGGCAAGATCCCCGTCAGCGGGCAGACCATCGATTCCACCCCGGCAACGGCGTCGACGCTCGCACTCGACCTTTCCGAACCGATCGCGGACCTGGCTGCACCCCCTTGGAGTCCTTTCCCCTCCAGCAGTAGCGCACCTATAGCCGCGAACGGAGCGTTGATACCGCTCTCATCGCACTCGGGGCTCTTCTTCGGCGGAGACGCTGCCAGCGATCCGGCGATCGCACTTCCAACTGGCAACGACAGCTCGTGGCTCCTCTCCTACCCGGTCTCGTCGGCTGCGCCGCCTTCATGGACACACGAACTTCCCTCGTTGTGGCTGACACAGCCGCAGCGCCGCGAAAGCGTCTTTGCCGTGTCCGCCTCGAACGGGACGGTGACCCGCTCGTGGATCTACGGTGGCCTGCGACCCGACGGATCCGGAACCGCCTACGACGAGCTCTGGGAGATCCAGACTACGATCAATGCCAAAGGCCAAGTCGCATCAACTCCGACTTGGGGCATGTGGCAGGGTCGTGGAGGTCCGCCGCCCATGTACGACGGGACGGCGATCCTCTTGCCGGCTTCCAGCGATTCGCCGACCACGCTTCCGTCCATTCTCCTCATCGGCGGAGTCCAATCAACGCAAGGAGGTGCGACTTCCCTGAGCGATCTCTCGACCGCTTGGGTCTTTGAACCGAGCGACAACCTCGCGAGCGGAACTTGGCAAAAGATCAAACTCGCCAACGCACCACGAGATCGTCGAGGTCACGTCGCTGTTCCGTTCGGCACCGGCGCGATTTGGATTCAAGGCGGAAGGGACCTCGATGGATCGACGGTTCACAGCGACGCGGCGGTGTTGGACGTCAAGGGCCGGAGGTGGACTCCGACCTCGAGTGGTCAGGCCGTCTGGGGCCATTCGGCCGTTGCCGTTGGAGAGACCATCTTGCTCGCGTTCGGTGAGCATATATCTCCCCAACTTTTCTCCACTCGCCTCGCTGCTTACTGACGAAGCGGATCCTGCCGTTGCCATTCTGCAGGTTATGGACGGAACGCACCGGTCTCGCCGAGCCTTACCGTCTACGCGCCGGAGAACGACACTTGGCTTGAGGCGTACGAACCGTCTTACCTCCTGGTCGTCGCCAACCCGAAGGCTGCTCCCAGTCCCGCCATTGCGTCAACGACCTCGCTCGATGCGTCGAACGCCGGCACCGTTTCCGCCACGCTAGCTGTAACGGAAGCGAGTCAACCCGACGCCTCCCCCAACAGTGCTCCGACCCCGAACCCTGCTACGCCACCCACGGCTGCGCCTACCGCAGTCGACTCCGCTCCGCAATGGACTGCCCCTGGCGTTGCTCTCCCGTCTGCGATCCCGACCGAGGCTCCGACGAGCGGAAGCGGCGGCACCTCGTCCGACGACATGACAGACCGCACCGCAGAAAGCACACCCAAGTCCGTCATTGCAGGAGCCGTCGTTGGCGGTATTCTCGGCGCACTCGTCCTCGGTATCGGTGGCGTCATCGCCGTCAAGCGACACCGCGATCACGCGGTCTATTCCCGTCGAGCTTACACCGGAGATGATGACGATATCCACGGAACAGGTGGTCGTGGTGGTCTCATGCAGGAGCATCGGTTCGATGGCGGATTCGCCAGCAGCGAAGCGTACAACGACGGGAAGGGCTTGCCCGATCCTGTGACGGCGCGCGCCGGAGCCGGAGCCGGAGCCGGTGCGTTCGGGGCTATGGCGGCGCTCTTGACTCCTCGGAAACGGCATCCGGCGAACGAGTCTCCCATCCGGACGCGTCGGCTCAACATGCTCGACGAGGAGGAAGCCGCCGCGGACGAGACCTGGACCGACGGCGATTGGGCGCGGAATAAAGGCTGGACTCGCTTCGACGATGAGGACGACGATGCAGCCTCACCCGCTCTCGGAGAGGTGGGCATCTTGTCCCTCAAGGGTCGCGGGGGGATGGGCGTCTGGGACGGGTTCGGCGGAATCAGCCGAATCGGCGACACGGTCCGGTCGTCGAGGTCGTTCCTCGGCGGCGCACTTGGCGGGTTTGTCGGCGTGGCGGAGAAGTCTGACCCGCGCGACGAGCCAGATGACAACGAGGACGAGAAGCAGGCGGGCACGGCCTACCCCGGCGGCAACGGCGAGAAGACGGCTTCTGCGCGTCTGCACGAGTATGGGTCCGTCGCGCCGCTCGAACCGCAAGGCGCCGAGGAGGATCCGTCCTTAACGCCAATCGCCGAATGGGAAGAAGACGACGCGCGCGTGGAAGAGGCCGGAGCTGGAGGTCCGACCACGACCGAGAGCGGCGATACCTACTCCGCAGTGTCGCATACCGCCACCTCGTCCGAAACGCACCGAAGTCGGTCAACCCGTCGAACCAGTACCGAAGTGTCGCCGACAAAGAGTGCGCGCGTCGTGCGGCCGTTCTCGCCGGCGTCTGCCTCGAACGCTTCTCTCTACGGCTCGACGTTCGCGGCGCCTCAGCGGTTTGGACCCACCACGGCAGTGGTGGAAGCGGACCTCTCTCGGGCCTTGTCGAGTACGAGTCATGCCAGCCATCGAGTCTTGACTCGCAGCAACTCGTCATGGTGGAGCCGACTCAACCTGCAGAAGAACCATCATCAGGCGGAGGTACCGACACCGACCGCTGCCGAAGCGATTCGAGATCCCGCACCCGCCCCGAAGATGGACGCCATCACTGTGACGGATCCTTTCTCGGATCCTCACCCGATGCCATCAGAGGTGCCCGAACCAGGGCCGCCGCACCCTCGTACTCGTCCCGACGAGCTCGATGAACATGGTCGTTTCGCCACCGCCACCGAGCGATTTGTGCGAGGTGTACATGATCGTTCGACTTCTTCAAACACGTCGGAAGCGACTGCGACCTCGTCCGTCCTCGAGGACCGACTTCGAACTATGGACGTTGTCCAACGGGTCCAGTCGGGTGGACAATCTTCCGCCGAGACGACGCCGACGATGGGAGGGAACCAGCACGGCGGATTCGAGCCATCAGCGATAGAGTACTTGGATGATCCCTTCCGAGATCCGACCCAGTCCGCCGGCGCAGGAGGTTCCGATCCGCTGCAACGACCGCCGCCCCGTTCAGCCACGACGTCCGCGCCGCAGCGTCCCGACTATGTCTACCGATCGCCTGCGAAAAGTATTCGCGTCCCGACGACGGTGGCGACGATCCAACCACCGATGCCGGCGTATGCGCCGCCTGACTCGCCGCGCAAGAGGCTCGCCGGACCTCGGCCGGAGCCGCTCTCGCCCGCTTCCGGCTCGACGTTCGCACTCCCGCGCTCAAACAGCGTCCAGGACCTGATTGCCAGCATTGAGAAGCGCGCGAGCCAGCCGCAGGATTCCGCCAGCGTCGCCGCCGCTGCTGCTGTGGACAAGGCGCCTTCTCGAGCCAAGGTCGTGCACGGCTTTGCGAAGAAGCCAAAGCTCTACGTCGCGAATCCGGATGCGACTTGAATTCCTCTTCCTGTGCATGTACCTACAGACACTATCTCTTGTATCAGACTCGTCTCCGGTCGTCTTGATGGATTGTCCCCTTTTAGATCAGGCTGCAGAGCTGCAGACGATTTTCTGCGATTTTCTTCTCTGCTTTTCCGCTTAATTTCTCCCTAAGGTGAGATGCGTATCACTCTGATGTGCTGTGGAGATTCGGGCAGCATAGTGTCTTGTCCGCTAGGATTCCGAGGAGAAACCACGGCAGTTTTCGAATCGCCACCATCGCTAAGTTTTCTTCGTCTCTCGCACTTGACTTACCCCCGATCCGTTTTCGCACGATGCTTCTCGTTGAACCACGGTCATGAAGAGTGCCATTAAATTGACTCGGCCTCACGCTCCTGCCATTAGCGAGGCGTCGTCCTCTAATAGCAATCGGCTGCCTTTTGCTGTCTCGAACGCGTGCACTCGCTCTTCTTCCTCTTACCGTTCGAGTCAAGACCTCGCTGCAGTCAAGATGCTCTCTCGGAACGCTCTGCAACCCGCTCGCGTGCTCGCTAATGCCTCTGGCCGCCGCTGTGCCTCGTCTTTTGCCGCTCCGGTGAGCCCCACTCGGATTGACGCTCCTCTCATCGTGTCCGGCCAGCTCTCCCTGCCGAGGCACGGTTCCTGATACTGAGGCACGAGAATAGATCAAGAAGACCGCCTTGAATGCATTCCACCGCGCGCACGGAGGCTACATGGTCGAATTCGCCGGGTGGGAAATGCCGCTCAGGTACGAAGCCGGAGACAAGTCCAAGGTCGCCGGCAGTCCAGGTGAGAGGCGCTTGCACAGAGTGGCGAGCTTCGATGTACAGAGCTGACGAATGCGGAACTCATCCGTTGTAGTTGCGGAACACCACCAAGTCCGGAAATCTTCCGGCCTCTTCGACGTAGGACACATGGTCCAGTCGACGTGTGTTTCCCTTCTTTGCCCACCGCCGCCATCGAAATCCAAAGTCGCTGACAGATGCGCATACGGACAGATTCGCCGGCCCCGGAGCGCTCGCCTTCCTCTCTCACTTGCTGCCGGCTTCGCTCTCGAATTTGCCGGTGCCCGGTACTGAGGCTCACCGGCCTTTCGGATCGACTCTGAGCGTCCTGTTGAACGAGGAGGGTGGGATTCTTGACGACTGCATGATCACCCGCTGGGGCGAGGACAGGTTCGTCGCTTGCGCTCTTTTTCCCTTTCCCGCAAGAGCGAAGCAACAGCTGACATCTTCCGCCTGAATCGTTAATAGCTTCTACCTGGTCACAAATGCCGGCCGGGCTGATGTCGACATCCCCTGGATCACGAAGCACGTCGAAGCTTGGAACGCCGAAAACTCGGACAAGGTCGAGTTCAAGATTCTCGACTCTGCCGCACTGGTCGCCTTGCAAGGTGCGCCGCCAGCAGTTCCTGTGCGATTCCACGATGGTGACAAATCCGAGCGAGTCCGCTGATCGTCGACTCGCACCCTGTCCGTCGGCAGGCCCGCAATCGCACGTTGCCTTGCAGCGCCTGCTTCCGAAGGACGTTTCCATCCAGAAACTCCTCACCTTCGGCCAGTCCATGCATCTCCCGATTCATGCCCTCTCCTCCTCCGCCACGGTTCACATCGCCCGCGGCGGCTACACGGGCGAAGACGGCTTCGAGATCTCGGTCCCGAACGCGCAGGCCGAAGATTTCGCCAACATCTTGCTCGACCAGGAGGAGGTCAAGTTGGCCGGGTTGGCGGCACGGGACTCGCTGAGGCTCGAAGCGGGGTTGTGCTTGTACGGTCATGACCTGGACGAGTCGATCGGAGTCGGAGAAGCGGGTCTCGCGTGGGTGGTCGGTACGCAGCTCTTCCCCTCGCTTTTCTCGCCAGCAGTGGTTTCTAGCGCGCTTTTAACCGTTGACAAGGCGCCGGTGCTCTTTCCGCAGGTAAGGACCGTCGGACCCCTGGAGCATTCATCGGTAGCGAGCGGACTCTTGCCGAGTTGAAGAAGGGCGGCACGACTCGCAAGCGTGTCGGGTTGATCGTCGAGAAGGGCGCACCTGCTCGCGGTGAGCACAAGTTCCGCTCTTTCCCTCTTGAGACGCCTACCTGACGCTCCTCGCCTGTGCACGAATTGGCCACAGAGGGCGCCTTGGTCTTTGCGTCGGAAGACAACACGGCGGCGCCGATCGGGCGGATCACGTCCGGCCTGCCGTCTCCCACCGTGGGGCAAAACATCGCGATGGGCTACATCGAGACGGCGAACGGACTGAACAAGAAGGGCAGTCGGGTGTTTGTCGAAGTGAGGAAAAAGATGCGCGAGGCCGAGGTCACGGCGATGCCGTTTATCAAACCGGGTTACTACCGCGGCGAGTGAGTGAAGCTTGTGTAATCAGGGTCATGTGCAGTTGATATTTGTTACTCGTTTCTACATATCGAGTGCATTCTGTGTCATGACTTGATCCGCTCGAGCTTCTCGGTCGCTTCTGCAAAAAAGAAAGCTGCCCGCGTCAGCGTGCCAGTCCAATCAGGAGCAAGTGGCGCAGGAAGCTCAATCGAGAATGCAACTCACCTTTCTTGACCTGCGCCGCTCCATGCTTGATCGCCTCCTCGTACGCCTTGACGGCCTCGCCTTTCCTCCCGAGACCTTCCAACGCCTCGCCTCTCCGGACGTGACCTTTCGCCCAGTTGGGCGCTATCCGTACTGCGACTTCGGCGTCGGCGAGCGCTGCTTCATAGTCGGGAGAGGCAGAACGCAGGATGGAGAAGGCTCGGTTCCCGAGGAGGATGAAGTGATCGGGCTGCGTGGAGGAAGCCGGATGGTCAGTGGAATCCCCCCCCCCCCGGCCTTGAAACAGAACCCTCATCTCGAGCGAAGCGAAAAACGCACTGCCTGCTCCAGCGCGGCCGAGTACTTTTCTCGCGCGGCATTAAAATCGCCGGCTTTGAAGAGGGCGTTGCCTTCCTCCTTGAGTGCCTCTGCTTCGGGTGAGAGCGGCGGCACCGGCGGGTTGGGACCCGCGTGGCCGTAGACGAGTCGGTTCAGCCCGGCAGGGTCTGCACCTTTGAGCTGCGTGGCGGGACGTCCGTCACACAGAAAAGAGGGTCAGTTTCCTTTTCTTTTCCCGGACCGAACAGCTTCACCGGGGAGGATCGCGGAGGAGGAGGAGCAGACTTGGAACTGACCGTCTCGACGACTTGACCGTCGCGGATCGCAAAGAAGGTCGGCATAGCCTGGACTTTGTATTTGGCGGCAATGTTGGGACACTTGTCGACGTCGAAGCGGACGAACGAGACCCAATCGACGGCTTGAGCGAGCTTGTCAAAGACGGGCGCGATGGCCTTGCAAGGGCCGCACCAGGTCTGTACAAATCGGGTCGTGTGTTAGCGGTAGTGTCGGACGGAATCTACAGCTGCGAAGACGGGCGAGGGTCGAGGAGGTGTCCGAGTCGGAAGAAAGAGAAGGCGAGCTAGCGTGGTGACTTACTGCGTATGCATCTACGATTACGGTCTTGCCCTGCGCCTTGGCTGCCCTCAGCGCGGCGTTCCATTCGGCGACATTGTTGGCTTCGATGACCGTCATCAAGAGTCGAAGTCGGTTGAGAGTTGTCGGGAAGCGGCGACGATTCAGCGGATGGGAAGGAATTGGTGGTCTCTAGCTGGAGCAGTACTTTCGGATGTAGCGAGTCGAGAGCGGACTTTCGGTGGCAAATTGGTCAGCTTTCGCCAATTCACTCGCTAATTCACTCCGGAGCCGTGAGATGGCCAGTCGAATCACGAGGAGCGCTTCGAAAGCGAGCTCTACCGCCGTCAAACAAGCCGCCGCAGCCTCGAGTCCTCCCGCTCGGTCGCCCTCAAAGAGGTCGCGCCCCACTTCCGCAACCACCGAGTCATTCAAAAAGCCGCCTACGACCCCGAAGCGAGCCAAGTCGGCACACAAGAACAAGGAGCCCGAATCGCCCTATGTCCCGCCGACGCCCAACACGGAACGCAGGATTCACGAGATGGTCGAGTCGGCCGAACGAGAGGGAGAGAAGGAACACGCCGTCTTGCTCCACCCGGAACTCACGTTCGAGTACCAAGACGCAAAGGACCACCTCACCAGAGTCGATCCGCGGTTCGGCGTCATCATGGACCAGCTACCGTGCGTCCCCATGTCCGTCCTTTCCTCGGAACCAAGAGGAGGCTGACCCTGCGCTGGCACCCGAAACAGCTGCAAACCGTTCCAAGGCGAACAGAACGAGCCCTTCAACCCGTTCAAGTCACTCGTGACCAGCCTCCTCGGCCAACAAATCTCGTGGCTCGCCGCCCGCTCGATCACGCACAAATTCACGCGGCTCTTTTTCCCTCACCTGCCCGAAAAGCTGCCCCCTCCCGGCTCGACCGAACCCAAACTCGAGACGCCGTTCCCGACTCCGCATCAAGTCCTTGATTTGCCGGACCGGACGGCGGCGTTGCGAGGAGCCGGGTTGAGCGGGAGGAAAGTCGAGTATGTTGTCGAGTTGGCGGAACGGTTCGCCGACGGGCGGCTCGACGCGAAAAAGCTGTGGGCTATGAACGACGACGAACTCATGGAGGTGGGTCGCCGCCTCCTACGTGTCAGGGATCCGGAACCACTCTTTTCTGACCTGCGATCTTTTGTGACCTCCCATTATCAACCTGTCCTTCGCCTTCCCCCACGGAACCATACAATCAGACTCTCGTCGCTGTACGAGGTATCGGCCGCTGGACGGTCGAGATGTTCCTCATCTTTGCCGCGAAACGCCCCGACGTCCTCCCCTGCGGCGATCTCGGTTAGTCCTCAGTCCTCTCGTCTGCAGCCAAGTTCCCTCTCCGTGCTGTCTTGGTGGTCGATTCGACTCTTTCTGATCTTATGCCCCGGCCCACTAAACCATATAGGAATCCAGAAGAATCTTTGCAAGTGGTTCTCGCACGACCCGGCGCTCGCTCCTTCGATCCATCCCCGAAAACTCGCCGGCGCGTCGCCGACGAAACTCGCAACCGCCGCTGCCACGACCGAGCCCGAATCTCCTAGCAAATCACAACAAGGGGAAGCACAGACGGTCAACGACTCGGCTGCGACGGTCCCTTCTGCGCGGACGCACAACGGTAACGAAGGCGTCGGACTCGGGAAACTCGCCGCCCTCGGAGGCGCGAGTGTTGAACAGGAACTCGTCGTCGACCTGGACCGGCCCGCCACGCCTCCGAGGACGTCGACAAAAAGAGCGGAGGAGGAGGAGGGAAAAGAGGTCGTGGAGTTTGTGTTCCCCGAGACGAGCAACAACCTCACGCCGGCGATTCTGAAATTGCGCCTCAACGGGAAAAAACTCAAGTACGCTGGCTTGCTTGCTTTCTTTCTTTGACCTTACAGCAAGGTGTTGTTGCATTAACTGACACCAACTCGAGCAGGGGAAATATCTATATGACGCCGCAGGAGATGGAGGAAATGACTGCCGCGTGGGCGCCGTACCGCTCGATCGCTTGCTGGTGCGTGCGCGGCCCTGTCGGCTCGATACACGAAAAGCTCACGCGCTGACGCTGCTTCGCGGCTGAACAGGTACCTATGGAGTCTGTCGGATGGCACGGGCGATCCCTGAACGCCTGGCGTCGGCCTTCGGCGTGAACTACCAGCTCGCATGTACCGTCTCCAGACCTCCACTTTCGCCTGTAGCCCTACCTCCATTCCATCGCCTGCAATGTACACATAAGCGAAACAGCTGTAAGCACGAGAAAACATAAGCATGCGATTGATCGAGAGCGCGGCTTTTCGGACACAGCCAGCCACGTGCGGGAGATCGACGTCGCAAAGTGGAGGCTGACGCTGCCTCTTTTGAGAGGCCCGCATCATCATCGAGACGCACTTCGTTGCCGTCTATCTCTCGCTCTTCTACACACCTTTCTTGCGCTCAACAAGCTCGAATTCATTACCAGCAAACGTCGCAAGATGCCGTCCATTCCGCAATCGTACAAGGCCGCCGTCATCTCCGAGAAGGGAGCCAAGTTTGAGATCAAGGATGTGAGCCTGCCAGTCCCCTTTTCGCTACAGTATAGCTGCTAGGTTCGCTTGCTCACTGACATTGTCTTACATTAGATCGACTACAAGAAGCCCGAAGATGGTCACATCACCATCAAGGTGCGCAATCGCCAGCTATCGCCTCCATTCTCACGGGCGGGATCTCCGCACGACGACGGTTTCGGAGCCTGATCACTTGCGCCCTCGTGTTGCTTGCAGGTCCTCGCTTCGGGCGTCTGCCACTCTGACTCGATCGTAGTCGACCAGCTGATGCCGACGGGCCTCCCGCGTATTCCCGGTCCGTCCCAATCTCCCTTTTTCTTCCTCCTTCCCCTCCTTATCTTCACGCTGAGATAACTGACACTTGGATTCCGACAACCAGGCCACGAGATTGTTGGACGCGTCGTCGAGGTCCCCGAGTCGGAGAAGCGGTGGAAAGTTGGCCAGATCGTCGGTTCGGGATGGCACGGCGGCCACTGCTTCTCCTGCCCGCAGTGTGACCGCGGAGACTTCATTACGTGCGAGAAGAAGAACATCAACGGCGTCATTACCGATGGTGGACACTCCGAGTACGCCACGATCCGCCGCGAGGCTGTTCTCGCGATTCCGGAGGGCATCGAACCGGCCAAGGCGGCGCCGCTTCTCTGCGCCGGCGTCACCGTTTACAACTCGATCCGCCACATGGATCTCATGGCCGGCGATGTTGTGGCTATTCAGGGACTCGGTGGTCTCGGTCACCTTGGGGTCCAGGTCCGCTATTATTAACGTTCACGGACGGCGACCTACTCCTGGAAACTGACAATTCCTCTCTCTTTCGCTTTACAGATCGCCGCGCAGATGGGGATGAAGGTCGTCGCCCTCTCCGGATCCGACTCGAAGCGCAAACTCGCGACTGAGCTCGGTGCGCACGTCTACGTCGACGGAAGCAAGGAGGACTTTGTCGACGTCCTTCAAAAGCTTGGCGGAGCCAAGGTCATCGCTTGTACCGCTCCGAACGGCGAACTCATGAGCAAGGCTGTCAACGGTCTTGCCGTCAACGGCACTCTGCTCATTCTGTGAGCCTTTCGTTACTCTTGCCGTGCGCAAAACCGAAGATTCTGACTCTGAACGTCTCGTCTCTCAGCGGCGTCGGCGACAAGGTCGAGGTTCCGATCATGCCTATGATCGGTAATAGGTTGCAGATTCGAGGATGGCCAGCTGGAACTGCTGCAGACTCCGAGGACACGATCAGGTTCGCTATGACGACCGGCGTCGAGACCCGCATCGAGACGTGAGTGGCGAAAGTTCTTCCTGCCCCGTTCGTTTCCGCTCCCCTCGTGCGCCTCATTGACCGCTCTTTTCGCATCTTGCGCGTTACGATAGGTACCCGCTCGACAAGATCCAGGACGCGTACGACTCGATGATGAACAACAAGGTGCGCTTCCGCTCTGTCATCGTTTTCGACGAGTAAATGACTTCGCGCCCTCTTCGCCGAGCGATACGCTCTACAGACAAGTAACTGTGGTGTTCCTCTTTTGAGCTGTACATACCCTTTCAACAAGTGCAAATCCAGATGTTTACGTTTAAGCGATCGCTTCGAGAGGGTGACGGACCAGCTCTCGGCGTCGCGCATCTCTCGGCTGGTGTACTCAGTCATACAAGACTCGTTCTAATCAGTCTCTTTGGAAGCCCCGTGGTGAAAGGAAAGGGAGAGATAAATGCAAGTTGCAAGAACCGGTGCTGCTTTCTTTTGGACAGGAGGTCAGGTGAAATGCGTACAACAAGGTCTGCAGCACCGGGATTGAAGGAAGTGATAGAGAGGGAGGATAGAATGAGATGAGAGGAGTGGCGTCTATCTATGTGCAGGGTGGGTGGGCGGATCGAAGTAGACGGGGGGACTAGAAGGGGAAAGAGCGCTTCGGGGATATTCGAAGTGGCCCGACTCGCGCATAAATCCTCCTCCTCCTCCGCACCATGTCTAGAGGACGTAATCATCGATCCGGACGAGGTCGGCTTCGGGGTCTTGCCCGGCTTCGTCCGAGAAACGGTATACTCGGAGGTCTGCGTTTTCCCACTGGATGGGCTAGCAAAGTCGGGATCGCGAGAACCTTGAGTCAAGACTTTTGGACTGGAGACAACGGACACACGAGAAGCAAAGGAAGGACGTACCGACTTCATCCTGTTGTGAGCGTACGGGGCCTTGACGATCCTTCGGAGGAGGCCGTGGTGCGAGACGACGACGACGTGCTTCTCCTTGCGCGAGCGGATATAATTCCGGACCCACCTCGCGCGGTCGACATTGTTGTCCTCGTCGTCGCACTTGAACGCGCCCGAGTTTTGGTTCCATTCCGGATACCGTTCGCACTCGGACCAGTCGAGCCACTCTTGCGGGAACTGGGCCTTGGTCTCTTCGAGCGGACCGCCCGTGTCGCAGGGCCAGCTGCCGCATTCTTGGAGTTGGGGGAGGATCACGACGGGGATGGGGTTGGCGCCGGCTGCAGGGGGCAGGACGGACGAAAAGCCGAGGAACATGGTTTGAAGGGTTCGGCGGAGGGGAGAGACGAGGATGACGGTATCGGATGGGTCGAGCGAGGCGAAGAAATTGGGGTAGCGGGTCGGGATCGCGAGGCATTGAGTCACTCCGCGCTGCGTGTGGGTCCGTTCGCGGTCAGCCGTGTCGCCTCTGCCTCGGTGCTGCAATTGATTCCCACTCACGCTGGTCAATTCTGGATCGGGCAAGTCGTGATCGGGTGGTGGCGGTGGTCCGACATTGTGGCCCGCTTCCTGTGGGGTGGGGCAAGAACCTCGTAGAGCGAATCAGTAGGGGCGGAAGTGGCAGTTGTCCGATGATGACATCTGTTGCTGGTCAGAAGGGCTGTCGCTTCGGTCCTCGGTTCGACACGATCCGCCTGCGTCAGTCGGATTTGGGGGAGCTCTCCCACTGTAGGACCCGTAACTGTATTCCGAGTCCCTCCTTGGGCCGTCCTTTGCGTTTCCGACCTGATCCGAAGCGGTTCACGCGACTCCGTCGCCGGCGTCCACCGCTCCTTCCAGTCTTCCAAGCGATTCGGATGCCTTCCAGTTTAAATCTCCGTTCATGTCCACGCCGGTTTGTAGCCAGTGCAAGCGTGGCGGCGGCGAGGTGGTCGGCAGTCGGCCGAGTCGGGCAATGATGTCGTCGCCCAGCAAGCAAGCGAGAAAAGCAGCCACCGGACGCCGAGTGCCGAAAGGGAAGAGAGGGTGGAACGTACGCCGTGCCTGAGGAGGTACACGTGCTGCATCTCGACCTGCAAGATGTGCTCGGCGACTGGAAGCGAGAAGAGGTTTGATCCTGAGAAGGCGGCCGCGGAGCTGCTGCCGCTCGTCTCCGGCTACAGACCACAGACTCGGATTCGTCTAGGCAACCACAGAGATGCATCCGCCATTAGCAGACCACCAGCAAACTAGTATGTTTCGACTAGCCTCGTCTCCCCCTTCCCAGGACGCCTGTCCACCTTGGACCGAGGTCTGACCAAAGGGTTGCGTCGCCAGTGTGCAGCGAGGTCATGAAGGCCCTGCAGGAATGCCATGCCCAGTATCCGTACCTCAAATTCGTCGCAGCCTGCAACGACCAGAAGCACGCCCTCAACCTCTGCCTCCGAGAAGAGGTCAGTCAGCCTCCGTCTCGTCTCATCTCGGTCTCTCTGACTGTGTGCGCGCGCTGACTAGACTCGCGACGCCACAGCGACTACAACGGACACGGAAGAACCAGGAAGCGGCCAAGGAGAAGCGAAGGCTCGTGCAGGAAAAGTGGAAAGAGATCGACGCAGACTCGTAAACATTGGCCACCCCTCCTCCGGGTCGACCACAAGCGCGGCCTTCCCTTCCTGTCTCTACGAGGCAAGCTATGGATGGTGCGTGCCTTTCATGTCGTTGCCTCGTCCACCCGGAAGATGACCGAGTACCGTAGGCTTACGACTTCTGAGTAACGCACAGACTCGGGCCAGACTGTACACTCTAGATTGTATCCCCTACCTCAGCAACGCAGCTCCTCGTTACCTATCCGCAGCTTCCTCAAAGCTCCCAGAGTCTCGCCCCTCTGACCATCTCGTATGCTCTCGGCAGACTTGGTGGGAAAACCGCCGCCGCGGTGAAAGGGCGGCGGGATCGGTCTGAGCTGATGTCTGACGCAGTTGCCGGAAGCTGACGTCGCAGGAACTAAGTCTGACTCTGTGCGACCATGATCTATAGCAAGTGCGCAAGGGTGAACGGAGGGCACACAAGTTTTCGCTTGACCCTTTCCACCGGCGGAGCTCTGACTACCAATCCTGATTTGCCCGAGAAGGCGGACGTTTACCCCGTATAAAACGTACGGGTGTATGGCGAGGACGCTCGTCCTGCTAATTGCCGTGCTGCCTGTTTTCTCGCCCATCCTCTGCAGACGTAGGAAAACCAATTTCGACGCGACTGATTTTCACGCCCTCTTTCTCTTTCCTCCTTTTCCCTCATCCCCACAGCGCATTCGGCCGAGCGAAAGCAAGCGCATGGCGGAGCGAGTCAAGTACGCTCGCCGTGCGAGCGGGCGCGTCTCGTCCTACGCGCTTGACAGCGAGGCAGACTCGACGGCTGCAGACGAGGCGGTGCACGCAAAGAAGCGTCGCTCGACAGCGGGCAAAGGTGAGCAACGCCATGCGGGCGGGTCAGGTAAGTCCTTACTGACTATGACTCCCGGTACGGCCTGGGCAGGACGCAGGAAAGGCAAGCGTGCGCGCGACGAAAAGGACGCTTCGACGGCAGGCGAGGCGAGCGACGAGTCTGACTCGCCCAAGAAGAAGACCAAACCGCGCAAGAAGCGAGCAAAGAAGAGCACAGACAACGTCGGCCAGAAGAAGAAGAAGCAGCGCGGGAAGCAAGGAACGCTCGAGACGATCCAGATGCTGCCGCTCGAAATGCTCAGCGAGGTGAGTCGTCGTCGTCCGCCACCATCATGATCCGGAGGACGACCATACTCAGCACTTGCGTCTCTCCGGGCGACAGATCTTCTCTCACATCGGTCCGAACACGCTGCTCTCGCTCCGCCTCGTCAACAAGCAGTTCCACGCGTTCTTGAGCGCGAAGAGCTCCAACTCGATCTGGAAGGCCGCTCGTCGCCGCGCCAAGCTGCCCGACATCGAAGACATGACCGAGATGCAGTACGCCGAGCTCATGTTCGGCAAAACCTGTCAGGTAAGTCGCTTCGTCCCGGTCGCCTTAGCCCCGCGCCGCTTGCAAGGTGGCTTACGAGCTGCGGCCGACAGGGATGTTACGGCGACAAAGTCGGCAAGGTCTATCACGACTTATTCCTGCGCAAGAATTTCTGCAAGCGCTGTCGTCGCTTGAAGATGGTCGACATGACCAGACTCAGCAAAGACATTCCCGATGTGGCGGCTCGCTTGCACCCTCTCGCCGTCGACTGTGTGATCAACTCTGCGCGTGAGTATCGCGTCGGCAGAAAAGCAACGTCGACTAGTCTCACTAAGTCTCACTAATTCAAGACTGTTGTCGTCTGCCCCCGTAGATTCTGGCATGCGGGAATGGCGACGTGATGACGACAGATGCGGTACGTGCTCGCCCACCTTCTACTGACTGGCCGGGTCGTCGCCATTGTCTATACTCGGACTGAGTGATTGCTGCCTGGGTGACCGTTCAGACTTTGTGAACCTCGACGACCTCTGGTACTACGACAGCGTTCTCCGCGACCTGGATGCGCAAGACGAGGACAGCGACATTGCAGCTCAACGCGAGCCGGTTGACGTCCCGCACTTCGAAGCGCCTCAACATGCGCGCAGTTCGAGTCGTCCGCGCCGGCACAGCACCGCAAAGCGGCACTCGTACAAGGAGGAGAGCGAGAGTGACACCGAGCAGGACGCGAAGCCGTGTGCTTCTCGTCGCGGGAAAGAATACGCCGACGCTCGTCAAGGAGTTATCGAACGAATCCACAAGGTGAACCGCCGACACGGAACATGCAGCGATTCGGAGAAGCTGACTTGGTTCTCGTGCAGGCCTGCCCAGGACTGCTCATAGCGCTCGATAAGGCGGAGAATTTTCTGAAGCGCGAGAAGTACTACCTCGTCACTCTGAAGCGCCCTCGGCGCAATTTCGTTGGCACCTGGCAAGACTATTGGCAGCGCCAAGACGAGTCCGTCGCCCCTGTTCATGGACCGTCGGCTGCAGTCCGCTGATGAGAGGATTCTCTGCAGAGTACAGCAGCGCCTGCTCCAGGAAAACCCCAACCTTGACCGCAAGATGTCAGTTTTCGGGAGAACGCGGCTTTAGCATGACCGGATCTGGACGTTGACAGCGCATCTGTCACAGTTTCGAATCGCAGTATTGGCATCCCGAAGTTGAGCGGTTCCTGTCGGGAGCGTTGGTCGACGATGAAGGTGAGTATGGAGCAGCGGTGACTCGGGCTACGCCAGCCGCTGATGGCCGCCTTGTACAGAATGGACTCGTATCAAGACTCAGGCACACGCCGCCTGTGCGAAGATCGTGCCTAAGTTGGCCGCCGACAAGCTCGCCGACGATCAGCGACATCAAATGCGCGAACTTCGTGCTCGCTACAACAACCTCCTGAACGACCTGCAAAAGACGGCCCGTCCGTTCGTACCTGTGTTCACCGACTTCCTTCTTTTTCCGTCTGTCAAGACTCTCTGGGTCCCAGGCGTGCACGTCGACGACGCCAAGTGGGCCGCTCAACTCCCTCTCATCAAGGAGGAGCTCGACGACTACCGTCTGGAACTCGTTCTGCATGCTCGTCGGAAAATTCTCGCGGCGACGTCGGATCCGGCGACACAAACGCAAGACGATGCGGTCGCCATGGAGGACGTCAACTCGCTCGATGATGCCTTCTCCCAGCTCGCGACCTCGTTCGTTTGCTGCGCCTTTGCGGGGTGTCCGAGCAAAAAAGGGCCAATCCGCCGCAGCTGGTACCGGCGCACCTCACCCAACTCTGTCGAAGATCCACGTGAAGGGTGGATCGGCCCGCTGGTCGATGTTTTGAAGCACCAGCATCGCTTTCACAACTCCGGCTCGCATCTTCCGACCAAAGCGGCCAAAGCTTCAGACCCGCCCTTCCGAGTCTCTCTTCCCTTGGAGGTTGCGTGCGGGATCGAATCGCTGCTCGAATTACACCGCCTCGACGATTCCAAGGCAAAGAAGCGTCATCTCGACGAGGCCAGCAAGAAGAGCGCGGGGTACGAATGGGTCAACAGCGGTCTCTCGCGCCATTACTTCTCCGGCAAGGACGCCCTGTGGAACCTGGTGCGCTCAACGCGCACCTTCCTTCGCGCGGTGTTGTGTTGCGCGTCGAGCTGATGAGTGTGTTGAGCTGATGAGTGTGTTGCTTGATTCGACAGCTCGGATGGATCAAGCGGGAAGGGGCGAAAGCCGCCGAGTGTCAGCTCTTCCTCGAGCCGCCCGAGATTCGCTTCAAGCGCGCCAGGGACGACAAGCTTGTGATCGACGTGGGCGACACCACCGACGACGACGACGACGAGCAGTCGATCTCTGACGAGGAGGAAGACGAAGGCGAGAACGGAGCATGGTCCAGCGGCGTGGGAGCGAGGCTCCGCAGTGAGGGAGGGAGAGTCGCGAGTCGCTTGTTGAGCTTGTTGGGCTTGTAGGCGTAGGCTTTTGCTTCTATTGGGTGCATTCTATACTCTCAATGCTTGCCTGCGCTGTTCCACTCAAGTCAACTTCGACGAGATTGATTTTTGCCCGCATCTCATCGCTCTCTCTCTTTCCGCACCTCCTCCCGCTCTGCGGCGCACTCGGTCGAGAAAGCAAGCGCATGACGGAGAGAGTCAAGTACGCTCGCCGTGCGAGCGGGCGCGTTTCGTCCTACGCCCTCGACAGCGAGGCAGAGTCGACGGACGCAGACGAGGCGGTGCACGCAAAGAAGCGTCGCTCGACAGCGAACAAAGGTGAGCAGGGCCGTGCGGGCGAGCTCGATATGCTCTTACTGACGTTGAATTCCCGCTCCGCCTTTGCAGGACGCGTCAAAGGCAAGCGTACGCGCGCTGACGAGGACGACGACGAGTCGACGGCAGCCGAAGCGAGCGACGAGTCCGCTTCGCCCAAAAAGAAGGTCAGACCGCGCAAGAAGAGAGCCAAGAAGAGCAACGGCAGCGACAACAACAACAAGAAGAAGCCGCGCGGGAAGCAAGGAAAGCTCGAGACGATCCAGATGCTGCCGCTCGAAATGCTCGCCGAGGTGAGTCGTCGCCGCCTTTGATCCACCGCCGGCGATGCATACTCAGCACTCGCGTCTTTTGCGATGACAGATCTTCTCCCATGTCGGTCCGAACACGCTGCTTTCGCTCCGCCTCGTCAACAAGCAGTTTCACGTCTTTTTGAGCGCGAAGAGCTCCGAGCCGATTTGGAAAGCCGCCCGTCTCCGCGCCGGCTTGCCCGACATCGAGGGCCTGACTGAGATGCAGTACGCCGAGCTCATGTTCGGCAAGACGTGTCAGGTACTTAGTTCTGCCTCGGTCGCTCTTAGCCCCACCCCGCTTCGGAAGACGCCTTACAAGCTGCTCTCTCTAGGGCTGCTACGGTGAGAAAGTCGGCAAGATCTATCACGATTCCCGCCTGCGCAAGAACTTCTGCAAGCGTTGTCGTCGCCTCAAGATCGTCGAAGTCACTAAGCTCACCCGGGACGCGCCCGATGTTGCGGCTCAGTTGCATCCTCTCGCTGCTAGATGCGTGCTCCGGTCTGCTCGTAAGTGCCACGACGGCAAACAGCTTTGAGGACGTGCCTGTTCCCCTCGGCAATATCCTTACACTTCTCCCATAGATTCCGGCAAACGCGCCTGGAACCAGTCACTAACAGTATGTTGCATTTTCGCCCTTCCCTTTCTCGCCCTCTACCTCCCTAGCCAAGCGCATCCGGAAAAGCTGACTGCTGTGCGGGCCGCCACTCAGATTATGCAAACCTCGACGACCTCTGGCACTACGACCGCATTCTACGCGACCTGGACGCGCAAGGTGAAGACAGCGACACCGCAGGTGAACGCGAGCCGGTGGATTCTCCTCAGCACGAACATCCCAGCCCGACGCGCAGCTCGAATCGTGCGCGTCGCTCCAGCGCCTCAAAGCGGCACTCGTACAAGGAGGAGAGCGAGACTGACGATGAAGAGGACTCAACGCCACATATTTCCCGTCGCAGCAAAGAATTTGCCGACGCTCGCCGACACGTCCTCTACCGCATCCGCAAGGCAAGTCGCTGCATCAGCGGTGTCTAGATCTAGTGGGAAGGCTGACTTGGTTCGGCCTCCAGGGCAAATTGGAACTGCGCTCTGCACATTTGAGAGCCTCGGACTTCCTGACACGCGAGCGCCAGGAGATCGTCGCGTTCGAGCTCTCGGCACGCAAAGCTTCGAGCGGAAACCAGCCGAATTGGCAGCGTTTCGATGAGTTCGTCGCCCGTCGCCCTTCGCAAAAAGGTTGCGGGTCTAAGGCGCTAATTGACACTTTCTCTTTGCAGAATTCAGCGTCGCCTGCTTGAGGAGGATCCCGACCTTGACCGCAAAATGTCCGCTCTCGGAAACGCACCTTTGGCATGCACGAAACTGACCGGCAATGACCGTCCGTTACAGTTTCACCTCAACCCACTGGTACTCGGCGGTCCAGCGCTTTGCATCAGGGGTACAGATCACCGACGAAGGTGCATCCGGCGAAGCCTAGAGTTTGGCTCTGCTAGTCCGCTGATCGCCTCTACCCGACAGGATGGAGCCAAATCAAGACCCGGGCCCACGCTGCGTGTGCGCGGATCGTACCGAAACTGGCTGCCGACGAGCTCGCCGACAGACAGTCTACTCAGTCGTTCAAGCTCCGCCCTCGCTACAACGAGCTCTTGGAAAGTTTGGAGAAGGCCGCCCGTCCGTTCGTACCATTGTTTGTCGACTTTCTCCTTCTTCCATCTGTCAAAGCTCTCTGGACTCCAGGAGTACCCGTCGACGACGCCAAGTGGACGGCGCAATTGCCCCTGATCAAGGAGGAGCTTGACGAGTACCGCCTCGAAGTCGTCCTGCACGCCCGGCAGGAGATCCTCGCAGCGACCGTGGATCCGGCGACCGAGAGGCAAGACGACACGGACATCCTCCTAGAGGACGCCGACTCGCTCCACGACGGCTTCTTCCAGCTCGTGACCTCGTTCGTCTGCTGCGCCTTTGCGGGCTGTCCGGACAAACAACGCAATCGCAGGCGATGGTGGTGGTGCGGTCCTTCCGGCAACACCATGGAAGACCGGCGCGAAGGGTGGGTCGGTCCACTGGTCGAAGTGCTGAACCATCAGCATCGTTTCCACAACTCTACCACGCGTCTCCCGGCGAAAGCGGCCAAGGCCTCGTACCCGCCTTTCCGCGTTTCGCTTCCCTTGGAGGTTGCTTGCGGGATTGAATCGCTGCTCGAACTGCACCAGCTCGACGATTTGAAGGCGAAGAAGCGTCATCTCGACGAGGCCAGCAAAAAGAGCTCGGGGTACGACTGGTTCAACAGCGGTCTTTCGCGTCGATACTTCTCCGGCAAGGATGCTTGGTGGAACATGGTAAGCTTCATGCACAGTACTCGTCTTCCGCTGTTCCCGCTATATTTCGAGCTAACGAGCTTGGATTGAACACCTTGACAGCTCGGATGGATCAAGCACGAGGGGGCGAAAGCTGCCAAATGTCAGCTCTTCCTCGAGCCGCCCGACATCCGCTTGAGGTTCGATGGCGACAAGAAGCTCGTGATCGACGTTGACGACACCGAAGAAGACGACCAAGACACTGGCTCCGACACGCCATGGGGCTTATCGAGCGAGAATGGACATGCCGTCCGTCGCAGTTCGAGCGACGAAGAAGAAGAAGAGGACCGCGAAGAGGGAGAGGACTCTCACGAAGATGACGACGTGGATGATGAAGAAGAGCAGTCGATCTCTGACGAGGATGAGGACGACTACTGAGCAGGCAAGAGTACACTCGAGTGGCGAATAAGGCAAGATGGGCGGGAGGGACCGGAGTGAGGGCGCGAGGGTCGAGAAATGCTTGTTGAGCTTGTCGCGCTTGCACGGTGAGGGTGTCGCTTCACGCGAGCTATTGCATTCTATACAGTCGACGCTTGAAATCCTTTCTCTCTCGAGCAGTTCGCGCGGAAGCATGAGTCGATCGTCAATCGTCGGTTTGGCAGAGCCCTTGAGGCAACCTAGAGAACCGTACAGCCGGCGAAACCAGTACGGGCAAGACGAGCAATATCGTCTGAAACTCGCACGCCAGATTTACGATCTCGGTGCGACCGTTCAAGCCGACTCTCTCGACTCGACTCCCCACCTCGCCTGTACGTCAAAAATCAACTCGTTAGACTCGCCGACTCTCGTCGGACTTTGAACGCAGCGTGGACGAGGCATTCGGACTCGCGCCGGCTGGTGTAAGGAGAAGAAACGGTGGCGGGCCGGCAAGCGGTCTACAGACTCGGAGGAACGGCTCCATCATGACGGAAAAGGCCGTCAGGCAACTGCGCACAAACTTTGAAAAGCTCGGCGCCAGGCTAGGCGAGAACTTGGCAGGTCAGTCTTACCCGTCCATGCTCCTTCGAATCGAAAGGCTCCAACAGGGCACCCTCTTGCGACCCGAGATGGGGCCGACTCGATCGTCTGAAAACGGCAGCACTGCACAGTCCCATCGTGCTGATCAAGGTATCACGCACACAGAGCATTCCCGCGACCTTGGACTCGTCGTGAGTTGAAGCGACTGCGCCTATAAAGTTCTCGTGACGGTCGAGAGCTGTCCTTGCTGATCATGATGCACATGAGAAAACAGGATGCTTTCGCTTCTGGCAGCGGCGGTGGCTCCGGTAAATACCTCGAAAGCGGCGCCGCAGTCACGCCGGCCGGGATTGAGGAGACGAAGCGGATGCTGTCCTCGAAGCGGGATTTCGAACGGACTGAAGGACTGAAGAGGGTTATCGCGGTGCGTCGTATGAAGTGAATGATCCGCCGACAGGGCCTAATCTGATCAATCACTCTACACCCAGATGATGACGAAGAACCTACCGGTGACTTCGTTCTTCCCGCTGGTCACGTCGCTGCTCTCGCCTTCGACCTCGCTACAAGCCCGTTCCCTCATCTCGCTCTACATCGTCCACTGCGCCTCGAATGCCCCCGAGCTCGCCCTCTTGTCGATCAACGCCTACCAAAAGGACCTCTCGGACCCGAATCCGCTCGTCCGAACCGGTGCCATCACGACCCTGAGTTCGATGCAGCTCTCCGACATCCGCGAACTGGTCGGCATGGCGATTCAGAAAGGCGCACGGGACTCGTCGTGGTACGTCCGACGAGCGACAGCCGATGCAGTTCGCGCGCTGTATCGCGCCGACCCGACTCGGGACAACTTGGTCGTTTTGCGACCGACGCTCAAGGTCTTGCTCGAGGGCGCGACTCCGCTCACGGTCGGCGCAGCTTTCAGCGCCTGGGAAGAGCTGTGCCCGACGGAATGGGATCTGATCCATCAGAACTACCGTCGCGTGTGCAAGATGCTCATGGACGTGGACGAATGGGGTCAGACCACCCTCTTGCGTGTTCTCGCTCGATACGGCCGCACGTTCTTCCTCGACCCCGCAACAACCAGCGGCCACGTCGACCCGGACGTCGAGTTGGCCTTGAAGCATTCCGAAGCGCTCTTGCAGCACTTGAACCCAGCCGTCGTCCTCGGCGTCATCAAGTTGCACTACTACCTCGGTCTGCCGGCGCAGCAGCATAAAGTGGTCCGCCCTTTGTTGCGGCTTCTTCAAGGCGAACCCGAGATTGCAGCAATAGCGCTCGAGAACTGCGCTCTCTTGGCCGAACAGCGACCGGTATGGGTTTTCAACGAATTGTTGCCGCTGAGCATCAGATCCCTTTGCTGACGCGCAGTCTCCCCGGCAGGATTTGTTTGCGGAGCACCTTTCGACTTTCTTCGTCCGCTTTAGCGAACCGGTGGAAGGACGACAGGCTCGCGTGAGGATCCTCGTGGCGCTGGCGAACGAGTCCAACATCCGCACGATCCTTTCCGAGCTGCTGGTGCGTGCATACCTGAGCAGTCCTCCACAGCGCAAGACATACTGAGTTTGAGTGCGACGAAACAGGTCTACGTAGAGGACGTCGATGACGGCTTTGCGGCTTCGGCGATTCAGGCGATCGGGACTTGCGCGCAGCGAGTTCCAAAAGTCGCGCCCGAGTGTCTGCAACAGTTGACGAAACTCTTGCAGAGCAAGCATGGTATGGCTTGATACTTACACTTCATTCAGTATCTGCGCTGACATGTTTATCTGCCAGATCCGACCGTCGCCACTGCCGTCCTTGTCCTGCAGACCCTCGTCCGATCGCCTTCGTTCCCGGCGACCGCGTCCCGAGCCGCGATCATTACGCGCCTCGCATCATACCTGTACACCGGAAAGGTCACGGACCCGGTTGCACGCTCGACGATCTACTGGCTTGTGGGCCAATTCGCACCGGAAGGTCTGCTTGAAGGGTGCGGACCGGATGTGGTCCGGCTCGGCGCGAAGCAATTTGCTGAGGAGGTGAGCCCACCTCACTTCCTTCCTTTACCAAGCTCATCTGATGGGCACTACCGGACTGACCACTCTGCCGTCGCACACCCCGCAGTCGATCCCGGCAAAACTGCAACTATTGACCCTCTCGGCTAAACTCCTCGTCCTCGCCCACTGCTCGTCGTCTTTCGCTCACCTCCGCCCCCTCGCCCTCTTGTTCGACTACTTGACCCTCCTCGCGCGGTACGATCTCGCGTACGAAGTGCGCGACCGCGCTCGGTTCCTCGCGGGGTTGATTCAGAGTGGAGGGATCGGCAAGCTGAAGCGAGAAGGTGGCGGCAGCGAAGAGGAACATGGCCTTGACGGCGCACGGATGATGCTTGAAGAGGATGACTTTCGGAAGGGAGTGATGGTGGAGGACCTTGCGGGCGAGAATGGGCAGCAGAACGGCGACGAAGGCGACGACGCACCCGAGAAGCAGAGTTTGACCTCTGAGCAGGTGCGGGCGGTGTTATTTGAAGGCAAAGCCTTTGGAGCCACTACCGGTGAGCTTGTTTGTATTTCCGGCGTGCGATCACTATATCCGACCGACTCACCCCGGCTGCGCGCTCTTCTTCCCCGTAGACCGGTCGACCACCTCGGAAGATGCTCAGCTCGGCACTTTCACCCTCTCTCTTCCCGGCAAGCGACCCTTCCCTGCCGAACCGAGTTCTTTATCCGTTCTCCCCGCGTACCCGACCAGTGTCCCACCGTCTTCGATCCGGGACCCTCCGGCTGGTTCCTCTCCCTCCACGGCAGGCGGCGGCTCGCGGTCCTCTTCCCGGTCCAGCACGCCGATGCAGGCGTTCGGGTCCGATTCGTTCGCTTCGTCCGCTTCGTCGGGCAGGATGCACCTAGGCGTCGGCGGCGGGAGCGGCGGCAAGGTCGTCCTCGTCCCGGGTTCGGGTAGCGGCAGCGGCAGTGGCACGCCGCCCGTGTTGCATCAGACGGCGGCGATGGCGGCGAAGCGAGGGAAACAGTCTTTGAACGACTTTTTGGCGGCGGAGACTACCGAGGAGGAGGAGGAGGAGGAGGAGGAGGAGGAGGAGGAGGAGGAAGAAGACACTTCGAGCGAGGAAGAGGAAGACGACACTTCCGAGGAAGAGGAGGAGGAGGACGGCGACTCGAGTGAGGAAGCGGACGGGACGGACTCGGGAGGAGGGGAGGAGGACGGCTCGAGTGGCGAAGAAGTCGAGTCGTAAGTTAGTTGGAAGAAGCGATGGTGGCGAAATCACGAGTCGCTCGGTCCCCTCGTATTTGGACTCGTCTGGGATTATGTACCAAACCCAATGCCAGAGTATAGAGTATAGAGAGATATAGAGAAGCGTCAAGTCCGTGGAGTGCCGCGGAGATGGTCTTGGAGGCCGACGCGCGGAAGGTTCGAGACGCCGCAGAAATTGAGGGCGAGCGCGGCAAAGACGACGTCGACGGTTAGCTGCAACGCTCTACACGAGACCCTTTTACGCACAGCCGTACTTGAAGAAGCTCTTATTGAACCAGAGACGCACGCCGCCTCGCTTTCAGTCAAAAGTCCACTCCATCGCATCAAGTCTTTTGCACTCCGCCTCGTTCGCCTCTCTAGCCCAAGATGACCAGCGTTATCGGATTGGGTGAGCAGTGCCGTCTATCTGCACTCGACTAGACCGTCCACGCTGACCTCGCTGCCCCTCCTCTGCCTCGGCTGTGCAGACATTGGCCAGTACGGCTCAAAGGCGAGTTTTTCCTCCGTTTTCGAGCACACCTCGACTTGAACCTTCCTCGCTCTTCGCGCCGTGCTCTGCGCTGCAGGCGCATGCGGCAGATGCCTAGGAGAGGTATCGGGACCCGGTTGAGCAGCACGCTGACTCTCCTGCGACCCAACAGATCGGTGCTGCCCGGAACCGCGGTATCGACATCCTCGTCAATGAAACCTCGAACCGCGCCACTCCGTGCGTTCTCCTGCGCCTCGCGTGCCGACTTGACAATGTGCACTGACAACAGTGTCTTTGGCCTGCAGGTCGCTCGTCGCGTTCGGCCCGCGGTCGCGCATGATCGGTGAGGCTGCCAAGACTCAGGAGACGTCCAATTTCCGCAACACGGTCGGCTCGCTCAAGCGCCTCATCGGACGGACACTCGAGTACGTCACTTGGAATCTCCCGTGGATGGTGTGTACTCCGTCTGCGCGGGGGCTGACTCTTCCCGAACAATTCGTTGCAGGGACCCGGATGTCGAGGTAGAGCGCAAGTTCATGAACGCCGAGCTCGTCAAGACCGGCAACACCGTCGGTGTTAGCGTAAGTTGAGCGGTGTGTCAAAGATGACGCACGCGATTGCAGACTGACCCGTGGTTGCGCTGCCCCCACCCGCAGGTCAACTACCTCGGTGAGAAGACCGAGTTCTCGGCGACTCAGCTGTACGCCATGTACCTTGCCAAGCTCCGCGACACTGCCGCCAACGAGCTCAAGTCGGCCGTGAACGACATTGCGATCGCCGTCCCCGTCTGGTACACCGAGGTCCAGCGCCGCGCCGTCCTCGACGCCGCCGAGATTGCCGGCCTCAACTGCCTCCGCCTCATCAACGACACGACCGCGACCGCCCTCGGCTACGGCATCACCAAGACTGACCTCCCCGCGCCCGAAGAGCCATCCCGGCACGTCGCGTTCGTCGACATTGGCCACTCGGACTTTTCCGTCTCGATCGTCGCGTTCAACAAGGGCTCGCTCGTCGTCAAGGCGACCGCGTACGACCGTCACTTTGGTGGCCGCGACTTTGACTATGCCCTCGTCGAGCACTTTGCGAAGGAGTTCCAGACCAAGTACAAGATCGACGTCATGTCGAACAAGAAGGCCGTGTTCCGTCTCACGGCCGCCGTCGAAAAGGCCAAGAAGATCCTCTCGGCCAACCCGCTCGCGCCGATCTCGGTCGAGTCGATCATGAACGACATTGACGCTTCGTCGACCCTCGAGCGCGAGGCGTTCGAGGAGCTCATCAAGCCCCTCCTCAACCGGGCGACCGAGCCGCTCCAGCGCGCTCTCGCCATGTCGGGACTCCAGAAGGAGGAGATCACCTCGGTCGAACTCGTCGGTGGCTCGACCCGTATCCCCGCCCTCAAGAACATCATCCAGGACTTCTTTGGCCGCCCGCTCTCGTTCACCTCGAACCAGGACGAGGCGATCGCGCGCGGTGCCACCCTCGCGTGCGCCCAGGTCTCGCCCGTCTTCAAGGTCCGCGAGTTCAAGACCACCGACGCGCAGATCTTCCCGATCAAGCTCGTCTGGGAGGCGTCGGCCGACGCTGCTGCGGACGAGGGTACCGAGCTCGTCGCGTTCGACCAGGGCAACGCCATCCCGTCGACCAAGGTTCTCTCGTTCTCGCGGTCCGAGCCGTTCGACCTCGAGGCGCGCTACGCCAGCCCGGAGCAGCTGCCCGGTGGCGTCAACCCGTTCATCGCCCGCTACACCGTCAAGGGTGTCAAGCCGGCCGCTGACGGCGCCAAGAGCCTCGTCAAGGTCAAGACCCGCCTCGACCTTTCGGGCGTCCTCTCGTTCGAGGGTGCGACCCTGTACGAGCAAGGGCCGGAGGAGGAGGTCGAGGCTGCCCCGGCACCGATGGACGCCGAGGGTGGTGCTGCTCCTGCTGCTGAGGGTGAGGCGGCCGCTCCGGCCGAGCCGGCCAAGAAGGTCCGCAAGACGACCAAGACGGCGCTGCCCGTCGTTGCGGCCGGCCTCCGCCTCGACTCTTCGCTGATCGACGAGTTCCGCGAGAAGGAGGGCCAGATGTTTGCGACCGACAAGCTCGTGATCGAGACCGAGGACCGCAAGAACGCGCTCGAGGAACTCTGCTACGAGGTCCGCGACCGCGTCGAGACTTCGTGGGCCAAGTACTCGACCGACCAGGAGAAGACCAAGCTCCGCGAGCTCGCCGCCGCCGCTGAGGAGTGGCTCTACTCGGAGGAGGGAGAGGACGCGACCAAGTCCAAGTACGTCGAGCGCATCAACGAGATCCGCGCCGTGTCGGACCCGATCGCGCTCCGGGTCAAGGAGACGGACGACCGCCCGCGGGCCGCCGCCCAGCTCCGCGAACTGTTGAACCAGTACCAGGAAAAGATCAACAGCGGCGACCTGTCGCACATCCCCGAGGACAAGTTGCAGACCGTCGTCGAGTCGGTCGCCAACGCCGAATCGTGGTTGTCCAACAAGCTCGCGAGCCAGGCCGAAAAGATGCCGTACGAAAAGTTGTCGATCACGTCGGCCGAGATCCTCAAGCGCCGCGAGGACGTCTTCAACACGTGCGCGTCGATCGTCACCATCCCCAAGCCCAAGCCCAAGGCCGCCGAGACCACCGAGGCTGAGGCGCCCAAGGCGGAGACGGCCGAGGCGACTCCCGAGGTCGACATGGCCGACGCGCAGGAGGTGCCGGTCGAGGGTGACAAGGACAAGGAGTCGGACATGAAGGTCGACGAGCTCGACTAAGCCCCACCCTGCACTTTGTCGGAAATTCCGTCCAGATTCCGCCCTTCTTCTTTCCTTCCCCCCTCACCTCTGACAATCCCATCATAAGCCCCTCTCGAAAGTGGGGGCCGCTGTATAGCCGCTCGCGCCTCCAAAGCAGTCGTCAACAACTAGAAAAATCTTGAGAACAACAACCTCTCCTCCTCGTGTGCCATTTCTATCCGTTGCCTCTCGCATGATTCGCAAAAACCCGTTTTGAACTGCTTGCTGTACTTGATGATTGCGCGCGAGCTAAGAGAGAAGAGAGAAAGGGAGACAGGGAGAATCGGGGGTTCTACGCGCGCCCCTAAGTTACGCGAAATCTGCCGCTTTGCCGCTGTGTGGAGAGAGGTGTGAGTCAGTTTTCTTCGACGACGGGCAGACAGAGGTAGTCGTTTGCGCGTGGACCTACGACATGAGTAGTGCGACGATGAGGCCGAACAGGCCGAGGATGGACGAGAAGACCTAGGGAGTGAGGCGCAGTCAGCGTGAGCGGGTAACAAAGCAAGAGTGAGGGGTGAACGTGCTACACACCTCGATGACGAGGACCTGTACGCTCAGGACGCAACGATCGAGTCCACACGTCAGTAGACTGCTCAGAGGTGGTCACGAAGGCGAGAGACTCTCTATATCGCTGTTGTGGTCAGAACGCACCTTTACGAACAGTTGCGGGTCGGCGGCATCCGCAAGCGCGGCATTCGAGCCCGAGATGCCGACCGCGATCCCGCACAAGAGGTTGCAGACTCCGCTCGTGAGACCACCCCAGAAGAGGGCGTAGCCGGTGTAGTAGTTGCTCGGGGTGTAGAGCGACTCGAGAGTTGGCGAAGCGACGAGCTTGGCGGAGAAGACGATCGAGGTGATGACGCCGCTGTTTGTTGGTCAGTTTTCGCGAGGAGAGCAGATTGTTCGTTTCCCGAGGTCAGTGTTGAGGTCAGTGTTGGACAAACACACGGCCATCGAGGAAGCGAAAGGCCCATGGGACGTACTAGATTCCGACGACCTGGTTTCCGGCGATGGACGAAGTGGATCGGGGAACGAGTCAGCAGCATATCGGCCTTTGGGGAGGCAGCGGATTTCTTTTACCTCGCAAAAGATGATACTATGGGGGTGGGGCCTGTCAGCGCTTCCGGAGCAAGCCTCTCGAAGACGGGGCCGGGACGGGGACGGACCTGATCAAGTTTTTTGTTCGGATTCGGGGCGTCCGGACACTTCCGCCGAGGATGGATGCTCCCGTGATCCAGATGCCCCTGTACAGGAACAAGAGTGGATGAGTGGGAATCAGGGCGTGCGAGAAAGAGGAGAGGCGAGCGTACCATCCTGCGCCTGCGACGCTGAGGCCGATGTTGAGCCCCATTCCGGTGAGGGCCCAGACATACGGGCTGGTCTGCTCGAGGAATGCGCCCGGGTTGAACTGGGTCCCTGAGCCGGTAAAGAGGATGTAGCCCGCAAAGAGGGACGCGAGCAAGACGGTCGAGTAGGCCGTCACGGACGAGGGGTATGCCATCGCGGGCGAGGGCGGTCGGTCTTGGATCGCCTCGGCGTACTCGGCTTTATGGCTGCGTGACAGGTCGAGCTGCGAGTACTGTGGGGTGAGTACGTCGGACGCCTCGAGTGCGGAGTGGTGGAGCCGAGGTGCGGTCGGCGTGCCCTTCGACTCGGTGCTGGTTCAGGCGCACTTACGAGGCTGCAATGCGCGAAAAAAGATCCCTCCTTGCAACACCCGCTAACCCGAAATGCGCGTACAGTCGATGATGGTCGAGTCTCAACGATGACGGCGCACAGTGGTCAAGTTTCGCTCCCTCGCTTTACGTTGACCACTCTGATAGCTAGAGGGCATGTTTCGATCGATCGGCCGCCACACGCTACTCTCCGCGCGCTCGCCCTCGCCGTGCACATTTCCCCGGACCGTTCTTTTCCCTTGCTCAGCACACCCGTCGACCGCTGCCCGCGCCTGAACTCGCCCACTGGGCCCCGGACCAGCTTCCGAACCTGCATTAGCATGCTATTAGCAAGTGCTGCACAGAGACGCCGAAAATCAGCTCGGGAAAAGTCGAGGCTTCCAACGTTCTGCTTCTCTTTCGCTGGTCAAGCGAGCGTGCGTACTTTTCAGGCCGATCTTGAACGGCGACTCGCAGCTCGTACAGCGCAGAGCCACGACTCAGAACCGCATCGACAGCCGAGGAGGCAAGTGATCCCCGAGCAGAGCGGCCTTGAGCCCTTCCCCGACGCTGTGCCCTTCACGCCACATCCAAACCTTCCTCGCCCTCTTTCAACTATTTCAAGACTTTCCGGACTTCCTCACTCCTTTACTCCTCAGGTTTTACTCTCTCTCTCTCGAGGGAGCCATTGGGAAAGCCGTGTCGGCATGGGGCAGAAGGAAGGAGCGAACGCTCGGTGTGCGAAATTCGGAATTCTGCTCTTCCGCATGTGGGCTGAACTTCGGAAAAGGCACGCGCGCGACTCGATCTGCCTGCTCGCACTACCGAAAGCGTGTGCGCGCGCCTCGCTCCCTTCCTTTCAGGCCAGTTGGGGGAGGGCAGGAGGAGGCACAACTTCGCCACAACCCGGAACTATCCTCTTGTTTGAAGAACTCCTTGCATTCACATTTACCTTGTCGAGCCGCTACTACACCTCCGCCTGCCCCCCTGAGAGACCTCCCTGCAACTCTGCAGCGCGACTGATTCGCCACCGAATGATCTAGTGACCCGTCAAGCCGATACGTCCAGCACAGTTGAAACAACCCCCCGACGCTGACAAGCCTGGCGTATATGGAAAGCGAGGAAAGTCCGAGAAGGGCACTCACTCGTTGAAAAGAGTCATCTTGTAGCTTGTAGCTGTTTTCGCGGATGTCGGAACGGAGAGAAGAAGTCTCGAGGTCAGCGACTGGTTTTGAAGCTGAGCGAGTTACCATTCTCTAGTCAATTCCGGCGTTTGTCAGAAACTCTGGCAAGAGGCCTTCGCCCTTGACAGCATTTGGAAGAGAGCCGCGCGAGTACGAATCCTCCGACAAAATTTCGGTTCCGATTGCAGTAAAATCGTCCATCGAGGACGACGGCCTCGTGACAACTGCTTCGTCGTCGGAAAGCCCGAGAAGTTGACTCGCCTATGGTGGGTGGTCAAGAAAAGGTCAGCTACTAGGTTCGCAGCTGAGCGAGCCATCCTCTCATGTCAATGCGACTTGTTTTGCAAGCCGAGGGAAGTTCCTCGACTTGCTGGTTGGTGTGAGGGTAGATGTCTTCTGCCCGCGCCACCTTGGTGGGAAGAGCAGCGCAGTTTTGCGTCTCGTCCCTCTTTGACGACATTCCACCCTCGAAGGGGAAATGGCGCCAGGGAACCTACACAGCCGTCCATTGACAGCCGTGTCGGTCGTGGCCGGGAGAGCCCGAGAAGGAATGACTCGCCTGAGACGACCTGGACGTGCAAAAGGCGACCGAGGGTCAAAGACCGCGTGGCGGGCGGGTAAGGTGTACGGCGAGAAACTCTTCCTCGCCTAAAATGCGGTATCAAAGGAGTAAAAAGTCAGCCGACATTGTCATGCTGAGTGAGATGATCCTTTGCTCTTGTCAAATCCCGCTGCAAGGAAGCCGATTTTCCGACTCAGCGCCGCCGCAGTCTGGAGAGACTGGCACACCGTGTGCTCGACTGTGCCGAAGGACCCCTGCTATGTCCTTAATGCCTCCACCGGCAAGAGACCGGAAGAGGTCGTCGTGCTAGCACGACTTGCTAGCCGCCGAATCAGCGACTAGCACTGCGCTCAACGAGCGCGATGCTCCATGGTGTGCATGGAGAGTGGGAGAGCCCGAGAAAGGAGACTCCCTCGGCGGCGACTCTGCTTGCGCCTGTTTTCGCGGGCAACCGGGACGGGAAGAGAAGTTCGAGGTCAGCAACCGAAGGCGAAGGTCAACGAGCCATCGCACTCTTGCGATCTGGCGCTTGCGAAAACGTACGATCGGATGGGTAGTCGTAGGTCGGAAAGCCCGAGAAGATGACTCGCCTGGAGCAGGGACGTCTCCATCGCGGCTTGTCCGCATCTCTTGTCTTCCGTGACAAGGCGCCTGCGTGGAGAAGGCGGAAAACTTGTACGTCAGCTGTCGGAGTCCTCTGGCTTTAGCAAACAGCCCTGTTGTGTCGGCGACATGCGTCCTTCCGGGATGCGAGACCGGAGTTCGCCAAACGCGCGAGTAACAGCTGACGACTCACGGGCACCAGAGATTCTGCACAGCAAGCGCTCGAGGACAAGAGCGAGCCACGCACCGATTTGCGACGAGTTGAGCGGTTTGAGGGTTGGCGGTGTGAGAGTTGGCGGTACGACGATCATTGCGAGTAGGAGACACCTGCAATGCGTCACCACCGAGCAGTCGTCAGTCAATCGCGCTCCTCTTTCGAATCGAAGTCTGGATCTGCTTCTCGGCGACGGATCGAAGATCAGTTTCCTCGTACTCCCCCGAAGCAGAAGAGGTTACCTCCCGACGTCGAATGCAGGTACTCGCGACGTCGATGCGGTAGAGACACGTAGATTTGGTCCATCATTTCGATCAGAAAATTCATCGGTTGGTCCTTGTTGGGCCAGGGTGTTGAACCCCTCGCGAACGAGTTGGTGGAAGGGGAGGTTGAACTCCCGACGAAGGAGCGCGAGACCGCTGCTGCGAGCGCAACGCACCTGTACATAGTGTCTTTGTCTTTTGCGACAGTCCTCCGCGTGGCCGAGCTTGACGGAGCGGACTGTGCGATATTCGGTGGTGCCCTCACGACCGACGTTGCCAGCGCCGATTGCGCCACCCAGTCGAGCTTCTTGAGGCCGGTCGAGCAGCGTACACCTGTGATGCGCCGCCGCCGAGCAGTCGCCAGTCAATCGCGCTCTCTCTTCGAATGTACATGTGCTGCTTGTCCACGACGACGACGATGACGACGGATTCTTGCTGCGTACCCCCGCGTTCCCGCTGATGGGTGAACCCGAAGTTCTTGTTGATGATCATGTTCTTGATGAAGTACGGGTAAAATTCTCGTAGATGTGCCCAAATAAGGCGGCCAGGGTGTTGAACCCTCGTAAAATCATGGCGGGGGAGGGTTGAACTCCCGAGAGAAGGGCGAGCGGGAGACTGCTGCTGCGAGGGCAACGCACCTTTATAGACTGCCCTCAATCTTCTGGTCGATCGTCCGTGCCCGGCCGAGCTTGATCGAGCAGCGAGCGAGAGACGCCGAGGCGATGTCGAGAAAGGACGGAGCAGAACTTGGTTGGGCGCTCGGGAGAGGTGTCGGACGCGAGCACTCGATCGTTGTGCAAGCCAGTGAGTGCCTGTGGGTGGCCAAGAATGGGAGGCAAGCGTTAGAAAAGTCGTGAAGGAGGCATATGAGGATGACTCGGGATCGTACCGATGCATTCGCCGTCAGCGTCGCTCGCAATACGCTGCGCGGGCGGGTAGCTTGACTTGGTGTGATAGTCGAGCTTGATCTCGTATAGCAGGCGGGCTGACCGAGTCGGTGCAGGCATGTAGTGGCGTGTGGATGGTCAAGGGAAGGGAGCGATGACGCGGAGGGGTCGAAGGGGCTCGAGCGGCCGTCTCTTCACCTTGAGCTTGGAATCGTTTGAGCATCTTCTCATAAATGACGTAGCACACGGTACGAATCAAAGGGAGGTCGTACGCTGCATGGAGTGGGTTAGAGAAACTCTCGCAAGTGGCGTTCTGGGGAGCGACTCGACTTCGACTGATTTGTTTCGCCGAGCCGTGTGGGTTATAGGTGTAGGCGCGAGGCAGATTCTACCTCTCTGACTTTTAACAAGTGAGGTCCCTAGGCACTCGCGCCGTCTGCAAAGACGGCTCGACCATACGGAATGTTTGCCTTGGCTTCACCTTCCTCGACGCGTACATTTCCCGCTCGCCCGGACCGTCTCTGCAGGACCAGGCTGTTAAGTCAGTCAGTATAGGAAGCTCGTGCTCTGTAGGAGACGAGACGTACCTATTCTAAAGGCTTCGAGGGAGAACTAGCTGCCGAATTGCGCGTCAGTCTGCTCCTTTTGCCAGCGATTTCGGCACGAATGCCTCAGACTGCAGCGTCTCTCGACATACGGTCAGGCGAACAGAAGAAGAGGTTATGTAGCTCTGAGTTTCGCCCTGCTAGGGTGACAACGTGTTGACCCAAACGAGCCCGGAGCCGGCCGAACAAGGCAGCAGGGCGACCGCGATGATAAGCGAGCGCTTCTGGTGAGCCCACAGCAAACATCTCGACCTCGGGCTAGTACGGGAGCACGTTCGCAGCGGTTGCGGACGCTTCTCTCGCGAAAAGGGGGATGCCATGCACGCCGCCGAGGCGAAATCAACCCTGAGGAGCTGCAACAACCTCCAAGCAGCCGGTTTCGGGGCTATCGGTCGAGTGGTGAGGCTGTAGAAGCTCGAGTCGACGCGTTCACATGCCCAGCAGGTATATGCAGTGCCGGGATAGCCGTAGGTCATTCGGGCGGGGAGGGGGTGAATGGGAGAGCGGGAGCGCGTTGTCTGCATGGAGCTGCGCACGCAAGCGGGAGAGCAGCACAGTGCGCACGCCCAGAGCATCGGAGGAGGGCTATCGCTGGATGTGTCGGGACAAGAGAAGCTGCATTACAGGCCGGCAATCGCGCGGCTCTCGCGAGGCAGCTCCGCGGACTTGTGCAATCTCCGCTTTCATCTTCAAGAGGAACGTTGGGATGCCTCTTACGACCACAATAAGCACCATGCTGGCCCGAACGTCGAGGCTTAGAGACGCACATCTCCCTTCGAGCCTCACAATAGGCTTCGGACAGCAAAGAGCTCGACGGCCACGATGGACGACCCGTTCCGACGGTTTACTTCCCACGTCCTTGCCGCTTCGTAACTTACAGGTCGCTTCGCCTGGTAAGACTCGCTTCTGTTCGTTCTGCTCCACAGGATCTTGCTGGATTCGCATTGCAGGGAGGGTATGGAAAGCGGCGTACGTGCTTGAGGCCGTTTACCTCCTCTCGCCACTGCCGCCGTCGGCGAAGCAGCCGCCTCGCCAGAGCCTCCGATAGGCTGTGCCGCTGACCGGAGCTGCCAGGGCTTTGATTTCTTTCTCTCCGCTCTCGAAGCATTGGGGATGGACGTAGTGACCGTGCGGTGGGCGAGGAAGCGGCCAGGTGGCAAATTTGCCGGTCTCCAGGCAGGCTGTCGCTTCGACTTGACCGGCTCGACTCAAACATTCGTGCACAAAACCCACGTCAACAGCCGAGGCTGGAGACGGGGAAGCGGCTGCTGAGTGCCTCTGCTGTGACCCTTTGCCCGCGGTGCGCCTCCGAAGAGCCCGCCACATCACTTATGTAGCCGCTGGCGTTTGCCACGCCTTTCCGGGACTCGCACCTTTTCCTCAGCCTACATTCTGCGATCAATCTTGAAATGTCAGGAGATCCCGCATCGTTGGCACAGGCTTAAGCTTCGGAGGAGCAAGGGGAGCGGACGCTCGATTCAAGCGTCTCGACCAAAAGCTGCTCCTTGGCATCTCTGCAAGCAAGCATTTCATCTTCCTCGCGTTTCTCGGCCATGGGCGCGAGCTGCTCAGACAATACACAGTCAGCTGCCTCACGCAAGCTATGCATGTAGCAGACAAACAGTAGTTTTGCCTGACGCCTTCGACGCATGAGTGCACGAGAACCGCTCTGATTTTCAAGCTCCGCCCCACCCGACTGCACTGAGGCTAAATACAACGACATCACCGCGCCACGGCGCAAAAGGTGCAGACTCTGTCGGGAGTCATGCAAGTGGCCGGCGAGAAGATGCCCCTTCCATCAAATCGAGCGAGGCCAGTCTTGACTCTCGGCGTTCAGGCCTACTACTCTCAATCGGCTGGGCGCGCAGCCGACTTAGAAGTCTCCGGTGTATTGCATGACTTATACCGCTAGTATAGAGATCGCAATTCTGCTTGTACACTCTAGATCTATCGCCTCGATGAGGTCGCGAACATCGTAATTCGGACCGCGGAAGAGCGAGTGAGGGGCCGCAACTCAGTAGGCTCTGGAACGCTGGACTAAATCTGCCTGCTTCTAGAGAAGTATCAATTGTTGCTTAAAGCGAAGCCGGAGGATAAAAGCTCGGAGGAGGATGCGCACGTTCCGCTCTTTTGAGAAGGCCAAGCGATCGTCTTGGCCCTCCCTCCGCGAGAAGAGCCGGAAACTTGTCGAGGAAAGACGGGATCTTCGCGAGGACACAGGCTGGGTTTGACTCCCTTTTACACTCCTGCATCCACTTTCAAGTCCTATGAAAGCGCTGGACCTTTCCTCCGGACCCTCTGCAGTCGAGGGAAGCGAATCTGCCTGCTCGTGCTGCTCACTGAAATCTGCTCTTCGCACCTGTGCCAAAGTTGGACACGGCCAGTCGGTCCGGAGACGGGACGACTGCAGCTCTCTGCCGACTTGCAATGTGCCTGCTGACCCGCACCGACGCATGTGCGCACGCCGTTACCTTCGAGGCCAATCAGTGAAGGGCGGCAGGGGCGGAACGTGCGCCTCCTCTTGCCACCGCTATTTTCGTCATCGTCCTCGTTTCGAAAAACTTGTGCCGGCGTCGCTGAGGCGGCACCGAACACTTGCTTCCTTTCGCTTCACACTTTGCTTCCTGCAGCTACACTTGCTCCCCCTACAACTGCAGGGCACCGCGGCCGTATCCAGGTGCGTTACGAAATCGGATTTGAGGAGCTCCACCTTTTCGTCGGAGTTGGAAATGAGCGAGGCCTTGAAATCTTCGCGACGGCCGACCGCGTGTGGCTGTGGCGAGGTGCAGCTTGGCCTGTCTACACTACCCTCTTCTGTCTCTGTTCTGTCACCTACAAGTCCGCTGATCCGTCCTCTTCCACGCCCGCCCGCGCGTCGCTCGTTGTCGACTCTTTATACTCGGAGCAGCAGTCTCCACCCCGACACGCTCGGACTCGACCCCGGATTTCGGCATCTCCATCGCTCCGCCCCAAGCCTCTGGCTGAGCAGCTAGCCGCCGCCCATCATGAGCACCGGCACTTACGACCGCGACGAGATCACGGCGCACAAGGAGAAGCAGGAGATCGGCTACCCTTCTTCGTCGCCGTCCGACTCCTCCGTCGGCCACACCGGCGCATACGGCGCCGTCGATGATTCGGCCCTGAACGCGACCTTGTACCCCGATGACTCGTACACTCCCGACGGCACCTACTGGGCCGACCTGCCCCGTGCCGAGCGTAGCCGCTTCGTCAACAAGCAGTTCACGACCGAGTGGGGACGCGAGTTGCGCGAGACGTGGGCCCTGTTCAAGCAGGACCCGGGAGCGCCCTTGAAGGCGTACTGGAACAAATATGTCCTGACCGGAATGGGCCTCTTTGTCGAGGGTGAGTCGTGGTTCATCCGCGGTTCATATTCGACTTGCGGGAGAATCGCCTTTGCTGACCGAAAGGGGATCTCGCGACTACAGGTTTCGTCCTCTTCTCCATCGGTAATCTCAAATCGCTCTTTGCCAGCACCTGGCCGCAGTGCTGGGGAAAGAACCCGACCGTCTGCGATGAGAGTGAGTTCACAGACTGGCGCCTTGCGGTCAATCACACGTTACTGACTTGACCTCCACAGACTGGATCAACGCCATCAACTACACTCAGACTTGCGGTATCATCATCGGTCAGGCGATCGTCGGTATCGAGGGAGATTGGATCGGTCGCAAGTTCGGTCTCTGCCAGGACGCCCTCATCATGTTGATCGGTTCGATCCTCCTCACCGGCACCTGGTCTAACAACCTCAATGTCTGGGTCATCGTTTACGCGTGGTGCCTCTTCATCTACGGAATCGGTGTCGGCGGAGAGGTGAGCCCCCCTTCGTGTCGTACTACTCGTCACTCGGATCGGCAACTGACGCAATGCCTGTGACCCCTTCCAGTACCCTATGACTGGTACTCGTGCCATGGAGACGAGCGCCTTCGGCATTGACGCGACTCGCGACGATCGTCTCCACCGCGGCCGGAATGTCGTCGGATCCTTCCTCATGCAGGGTGAGCCTCTTCTCATTCCGCAATCATACTTGTCAAGGACCTGCTGACGCTCATCGACTCTTGTTGTACAGGCTGGGGACAGGTCTTCAACCAGGCCATCCTTCTCATCTGCATCCTCATCTTCTCGGGCGGTCAGGAGACGGGCCGATTCAGCGCCAAGGCAACGCAGGCGACCTACCGTGTCCAGTTCGGATTCGCCGTCCTCATCCACTTCTGGCTCCTGTACCACCGTATCTTCAAGATCCACGACGCCGACACGCTCGTCGCCGGCGTCAAGCGTCGCCAGAACACGTCGGGCTACGACGCGCACTCTTTCCGCCTCCTCATGTCGCACTTCTGGGGTCGCCTGTTCGCGACCGCCGGCGGTTGGTTCGCCAACGACGTCTTGTGAGCCAGAATTTCGCGCGTTCCATATGGGAAGGCTCGGGGAATCTCGCGCGATTCAGATGAGAAACTCAGAAGCTAACCTTTTCCCGCCCCCCACAGCTTCTACGGCACCAAGGTCTTCTCCGGCTTGTTCATCAAGATTTTGAAGCCCGGCGCGTCGGTTAGTCGAAACTCTCGCTGTTCGAGCTCGCTTTTCTTTCTCTCCTTCCTTTCACTCACCCACTCTCCTCTTTTCTCTCTCTCTCTCTCTCTGTTGCATTCTCTCCCTTACATACACGCTCTTGATCAAACAGGTGATCGTGACTTGGGAATGGAACATGATCAACCTCGCGTGCTCGATCGCCGGTTACTACATGGCCTTCATCTTCATCGACCACAAGGCCTACGGACGTCGCCGGATGCAGCTCGTCGGCTTCACGTTCGACTTCTTGATCTACCTCTTCGCCGGCATCTTCTTTCATCAACTTCAGAAGCCCGGCGCGCCCGTCAAGGCCTTCACCTTCATGTACAACTTCTCGTCGTTCTGGAACCAGTTCGGCCCGAACTGCGTCTCGTTCCTCGTCGCCGCCGAGGTCTTCCCGGCTTCGGTCCGCGGTACCGCTCACGGCTTCTCGGCCGCGTGGGGCAAGGCCGGCGCTGTCGTCGCAACTGCCGCGTTCGGCTACATCGACAATCGCGCCAAGTACTGGTTCGCCGTTCCGTTCGGCGCCCTCGGCATGTTCTGCACGGCCTTCTTCCTCCCCGACACGACCGGTCTCGACCTCCGCGAGCAGGAGCGTTACTGGCGCTGCGTCCGTGCCGGTCGCGCCGAGGACTACCACGGCGTCGCGATCCACCCGCATCACCTCTCGTGGTACGAGCGCGTCATCCTCAAGCGCCAGAAGCACTACGACCCGGTCCAGGACAAGCTCGACCGGATCGAGGAACTCCGCGTCTTGTACGAGGCGTCGCTCATCGAGGACAGTGCGATGAACCCCGAAGCGGCCGCGCTCGACGAGGGCGTCATTCGCTACTTCCAGGCCGAGGCGCCGCGAGCCGAGCGCGTCCAGCGCCAGATCACCAAAGAGCAGGCGCTGCGGGGCGACATCCCGGTCGAGAAGAAGCGCATCCCGCCTCATTCGGCCCTCGAGGACACGCTCGGCTCGCCGATCTAGAGCGGCGTTTCTTCCGCCTCGGACTGTTTTTCTCGCCTCTCTTCGCCGTTCCCTTCGTTTCATATATTGCATTGGCATCAGACTTGTTTCTTCTAGACTTCTGGAATATCCGCTCACTCACAAAAACCTCAGGGAAACCTCTCGCTCCATTTCGTACCCTACCTAGATCGCTCTCTTGTCACTAATAACTCACTCGTTGTTTTTGGGTTCTGGGTCGTTGTTTACGTGTAGCTTGCAAGGCGCACTTGTTTCACTCTCAAAAGTCGTCGTGGATGCAGAGAAGACGTCGCTTCAGGAGCGATTCCTAATCCCATTCCAGGTTGGCGAGCAAGATCTCTTCGAACCGATCTGCACCCTCTGCGTACCCTGCCGCCTTTCCCAGACCGAGCAGCAATTCCTCGTCACTCACGCTGCCAAAGAGGATGCTAGTGCCGTCTTGCTGGCCTTTCGCGTCGATCGGGCCGAGCGCGCCGAGGGTTGACGGGTGGCGTCGGCAGACGAAGACGTAGAGCTCGTCGTCCTTGTCGCCGATCGAGGTGCCTCCCATGTCCGCCGAGCCCATCCTCGAGCCGTACCGAGTCCATTCAACCTTTTTCTGCGCGACCTCCGGCGATGGGTCACCAGATTGACACTGCTCTCGGTCGGCGGTCGGAGCAGCAGCCGGCGGATCTGGTCGACGCGTTCTGCCGACCTGGACTGGATCCAACTCGAACCAACGACCTGAGCAAGGGCAAAAATGGTCAATTCGAAAGGCTTTCAACGGGCCGAGACGGAGATGAAACGTGCCGAAAGCGCGCCAAAACGGTTCCTCGCGCGTCAAGCTTCGGACTTTGTACGAAAAGATGACGGTCGGCGTCGTTGGCGTTGGGTTGTAGTTCCCTGCCGTCAACGTCATCGGCTCGGTGAGGGCGATCAAGGTCCGCAGTAGAGGGCCGTAAAGGAATTCAAAATAGATGAGGTCGGAGGCGAGGATGATGTCGGGCTTGAACTCTTCTTTTTTCACGAGTCGGAGGAGCGATGTTTCGTCCCCCCACGGTAACGGTCGAACTAGCACGTCCACCTGGTCCGCGTCCGACGCCGCCGCCGCCGCGCGACCCTGCTCAGTCGGGTCCGTTCCCACCAAGTCTCGCTCGGTGCTGCGCGACCAGCGCTGCTGCGCTCGCGCGAGGTTGTCTTCCAGGAGCGGACATACGTTGTCCAAGTCGGTCATGATCAGGGTGGTCTTTTTGCTCCTGTTTCGACGGAGCGAGGGTGCGATCGCGAGCGAGAGGAACCCCGTTCCCGAGCCGAGTTCAAGGACAGTCTGTTCCAATTCAACACCGGGCTGAGCAGAGCCGTCGTCGGTCGGACCGAAGAGCGGACATGGCGGGTCGAGCTGGGGAGGCTTTGGCGGCGCAGCGGTTGTCGACGGCGGCGTCGGCTGCGGCGGAGGGATGAGGTAATCCCTGAGCAAGTACGCCGCTTCCCACGTCCGCCCTGCGATCCCGAATCCAGCAATATCTTGTCGAGCTGTGAGGAGCAGGTATAGGAAAGCAACGAGTCTCAGCAGGCCCGGGCGACTTCGTATTCGAGGTGCAAAGAGGAGAAGAGCGAACCGTCGTCATTGCCGTCGAGATTGACGTCCTTGCTGGAGGAGGGCGCGATGGCGAGGTTCGGAGGGAAGTTTGGATCTCCCAGCCTCGTTAGATCGGCCAGCATGGTGCCGATTGCGGTCGTGAGAGGCGTCCAACTACTCGAGCGAACCGCTCGACGAGATGAAATCGGAGATCCGCGGAGCTGGCTCGCAGCGGGGAAAGCTCCCCGCGCTCTCGTCCCCCGCTTCAGTCCTATGCAGCGACAAGTCTCTCCCGGTGCTCTAAACGCACGCGCCGTGCTGCTACCCCGACGGCGCGCGCAGCTGCGTGCAGCCGATGCACTCCTTGGCGCTCCCGCTCTCACGTTTACTTCCCCGCCTGAAGGACCCGCGTCCGACATCGCTTCCAGCTGCTGAGCTTGTACATGCGCAGACCGAGGATCCGTAGCTTCACCTCTCGCCAATCCTCCGGCTTTGAGGATTGTCGTCAGCAGGGGCGCGTTCAGCCATCGCGCATCTCTCGAGGGAGGGCTCGGGACGATCCCGGACGCGCTCGCAAACTCGTGCAACACCGACTGCTGACTCACGCTCAGTCAGAAGCGTTCATTTGTCATCGCGGGATCGCCATGCTTCTTTGTCTGGCTCGTGGGCTCGTTCCGATCGGGTCTGGGCCAACACCTCGTCCCCCTATCAAGGTGGTCTTCAAACCTACAGCACCTCTTCCTCCACTCGCCTGCAAGCATGCCGAGAGACGCTGCAGTCTGACCTCATTGGTGCCGAAGTCGCCGGCAAAAGGAGCGGACTAACATGCAGGCACCTCGTTCTCCCTCTGATCCCTCCACCTCGTGGGTCTCTTCTCTTACGGAGCCGGTCTCACCGTCCATTTTACCCCATGCGATGTGCTATGTGATAAGTTTGATAGATGCCTATGCTGACTCCGAGCAGTTCAAGGCGAGCAAAATTGGCCACCCAAGCCCTTCGCCGCTTCCGCGTCATCGCTTCCTTCCCTTGACCATCCATACGCCACTACACGCCTTCACCGACTCGGTCAGCCCGCCTGCCATACAAGATCAAGCTCGACTACAACACTAGAGCGACCGACCTTCCTGCACGGCGCACCGCAAGGGATGCTGGCTGCCAATTCAACGGTACGGTTCCGTTGTCCCCTCACGACCTTCTTCACGACTCCTCTGACGCTTGTCAGCCGCTCTTGACCACCCACAGACACTCTACGACTCGCGGACTCGCTGCTCGCGCCCGACCCCGCTTCCGAGCGCCCATCCACGTTTTGCTCCTCCCTCTCTCGACATGGCCTCGGCGTCTCTCGCTCGCCGCTCGGTCAAGCTCGGCTGAGCACGAACGACCGCCTGAAAGGTCAAGAACAGTCTATAAAGGTGCGTAGCCCTCGCGGCAGCAGTCTCGCGCTCGTCCTTCTCTCGGGAGTTCAACCTCCCATTGCAAGGATTTCACGAGGGTTCAACACCCTGGCCGCCTTTATTTTATTTCATATCTTTCGTTCCATGTATCAGATTCATCAGATCCGAACCGGATCGTACTTCGGAATGTACGCAGCAGGAGATGCATGCTCCGTCGTCGTCGTCGCCGTGGACAAGGAGCAGCTCAAGACCGAATTTCGAAGAGAGACTGCGATTGACTGACGACTGATCGGCGGTGACGCATCACAGGTCTACGCCTACTCAACCATGATCACGCGGGCGCCGATCCTCGACTTGCTCGGCTCGTCGCAAATCGGTGCGTGGCTCACTCGATCCTGAGGAAGCTTACTGCAACGAATCTCGGACGACCGCGAGTCGCCAATAAGACAAGGCTGTTTGCTGCGGCCAAAAGACTGCGAGAGCTGACATTGCAACTGCTCCGTCTCCACGCACGCAGGCGCCCTCTCGCGGATGACAGACGACGCAGACGAGTCGCGATCGCAACCTTGTTGCTTCTGGCGAGTCCTTCCTCTCGGGCTTTCCCTAGCGGCAATGGGTCCCTTGCGCATACCATTGCAGCGATAGATTGGCAAGAGACGATGACTCGCTCAGCCAGACCCAGTCTGCTGACCTTGAACTTCTGCTCCGTGCTCGTTGGCCAAAACAGCTGCCGATGCCGAGACAGATTCTCTCTCCCGAGTGTATCTCCTTCCCGAGCTTTTCCGCTGCCCATGCACAGCGCATGGAAGCATCGGACCGATGCTTTGAGGGCGCTCATGGAGTGCTACGCTGATCGCCAAGACCGGCGATCAGCAAGTCGTGCTGCAACCAGCACGATGCCCTCTTCCGAGGAAGAGGAGGGACGGAGAACCAGCAGGGGTCATCTGCGCAGTCCGGCGTCCGACGTCTGGCACCTGAACGGCCAACCAGAGTTGGAGAAGAATCCCGGCTGCACGCAGCGGGACTGACAAGAGAAGGATTTCTCACTCAGGGTAACGAAAGTTGGCTGACCCTCTCTGCGCTCACCGATGCTGCAGATCTGAGAGACCGAAGTTTTCCCTACAGCTTCTTGGGAGGTCGCTGGTCCTTCTTCGACAGGTCCGTCAGCTGCTTTCGACTCTGCACTCCCACAATAGCACGCAGACCAGTCTGCGCCGCCGAGTGAGTCTCCTGTCTCGGGCGCTCCCACTCTCCATGCACAACATGGAGCGGCGCGCTTGATGCATGCTCATCGAGCGCGATGCTATTCGCTGATTCGGCGGCTAGCAAGTCGTGCTAGCACGACGACCTCTTCCGGTCTCTTGCCGGTGGAGGGATTGAGGACATAGCAGGGGTCCTTCTCGGCGCAGCCGAGCACGAGGTGTTTGCCAACCTCGGCGCCGGTGCCGAGAGTCGAATATCTTCGGCTTCCTTGCGGCGGGACTTGACAAGAGCAAAGGATGATCTCACTCAGTCTGACGATGGCGGCTGACTTTTCGCTTTCCTTTCCTGATGCTGCATTATCAAGGAAGGAAGATTCTTTCGCCTACAGATCCTCTCCGGCCCGGTGGTCTGCTATCGTTGACCCTCGCTCGCCCTCTGCACGTTGTGGTCGTTTCAGGCGAGTCATTCCTTCTCGGGCTTTCGCGGCTAGGAACGACGCAGCTGTCAATGGACGGCTGTGACGTACAATCGGGCCAATTCCAAACGGAATGTCGCAGAAGAAAGAGGGGAAGAATCGCACAAGGATACGGCTCCCCTCAAAGCATGGTGGAGCGGGCAGAAGACATTCGCCCTCCCACGAGCCAGCAAGTCCAGGACCGTCCCCTCGGCTTGATCACAACATGTCGGATTGACAAGAGACAATGACTCGCTCAGCTTTAAAACATGTCGCTGACTCTCGCCCCTTTCCGCCAACCCCGAAACAGGCGCAAGGAGGAGGTTCGTCAAGTGAGTCTCCTTCTCGGGCTTCTTCCGCTTCCGCTTCCGTACGCGTGAGCGTGCGAAGCGTGGCAGCATTGGACAGATGCTGTGAGAGCGCTACACTGGTTGCCAAGCCGGTGACGAGCAAGTCGTGCTACGCAGCACGAATGCCGTCTTCCGAGGGGGATTCCGGAAGGGGAGGAAACGGAGACCCGGAGGGAGCGTCCGGCGCAACTTAGCACCCGGCGTTTTAATGCTTTTCCAAACGCTGCCGCTGCAGGATTGTCGCACCTGACAAGAGAAGGTGGTCTCTCTCAGCATGACAAAATGTCCGCTGACTCTTCCACTTGCTCTATGTCCCGTTCGAACGCAGGAAGGGATTCTTTGCCGCACGGGGCCCCTATCGACTTGCGAATCTCATCTACCGTGTCCGGAACCGGCTGCGATCTATACGTCATCTCGCCCGCTTTCTGACGTCGGTTACGACAGACATGACACAACAGGCGAGTAGTCTTCTTGGGCTTTTTCGGTCAGATGACGACACAACGTTCGAAAAAACACCGTGCCGTTACATTCGGCGCAGCCTCTTTTACGGACCGGTGAGACGGCGGGTTGAAAGAACACCGTGCCGAAAGGACACCGTGCCCTTGCTGACGGCGCAGCGTCCTTCAGGGAGCGTGTCGGAGGAGAGCAGAGGAGGAACTTGCACGCTGCGGGATGACGAGAGAACGATGGCTCGCTCAGCCGCCGAGTGGGTTTCCTTCTCGGGCTTCTTCCACTTTTGCATACCAGAGTGAACGGTGAAAGCCGTCAGACCGATTGCGTCCATTGTTCGGCGATAGGAATGAATGGAGACTCTACGGAAGTCTTCCCCGCGTAGCCTGGAACTTGGCGGTCCTGACCCTTGGCCAAGTGTAACCCGTATGAAGCAGGCGGAACATGACAAGAGAAGGATGCTCACTCAGCATGACCATGTCGGCTGACCCCTTCCTTCTTCCGCCTCCGTCATCTTCTTTCGTTATGGCTTTCCTCAAAGTGGTTTCCGCCAGCTCGACCGCCCACCGCGCATCGTCCACCCGGTCGAACGCACCAGTCAAGATTTCCCTCGCCCGCAAGCTGGTTGCTCGAGGCCGACATTTCAGCAAGATGACAGGGACGGGCAGAGATATATTTACTTTGCAATGTATACGCTCGCTCTACATCTTGGACTTCTCGCCGGTCGCGATCTGGATCGCGATCTGCAGGCGAAGTCACGGCAAGGAAAAGAAAACTTGGCGTGTCAGCGAAAGGAGGCCGGCACCCCCAAGAGTGGCGAAGCCTAGCTCACCTTGCCGAATTGTCCGCCTTCCTTCAAGAGCTGGAATCCCTTTTCGGCCTCTCCGAGTCCGTTCAAGACGCTGTCGACGACGGGCTTGATCTTCTTTTCGCCGATCAGCTTGACGGCAGAGAAGAACTCTTCGCGCGAGCCCATCGTCGAGCCTGTGCGATTCGCGGAGATCGGGAGCAGGAGTATGGGGTGTCAAGCTCATAAGCGTTTGCGCGTCTTATCTCGGAAGCAGGAAAGCCTCGGCGCACCGCGAATCTCGACATTCTTGAGCACGAGCGCCATCGGCATATCGAGCGGCTGCATGGTCGTTTGCCCGTAGCAAGAAATGATGGCTCCGTCGCGCAAGAGTCGGATCAGTTGCGTACCGAGCGGACCTCCGCCCGAGTCGATGGCGGCATCGAGGAAAGGCCGCGACGTGGGCAACATCTTCTGCAGCTGCTTCGGCCAGTCGGCTGCGAGACTCAGGAAGGGGAGTAAGTCGTTTGAGCTAAAGTGAGGCTTTGGAGGCTCCACATGGTGGACATCAAGTCGGAAAAGAAAAAGAAAAAGAGTACGCACCGTCTTTGTAGTTAACTCCGCCTTTTGCACCCAGCTCCTGAGCCCGCTTGATTTTGGCGGGCGAGGAAGATGTGACCCAGACGTTGGCGCCTTGCGAGAAGAAACATCCGTCAGAATGTGCGCATATTTGCTGAGAGAGGCCGAGTGATGCAAGGGACTCACCGACGGCGACGCAGAACTGCAGGGCCAGGATGGCGACTCCGCCTCCGATCCCGGTGATCAAGACGTTGTCGCCCGACTTGACGTTCGCCTTTGTGAACGTTGCGCGGTAGGACGTCAAGCTCCCGAGCGGGACCGTCGCCGCCTCGACCGCCGAGAGATGCTCCGGGCATTCGATCACGTCGTCCTTTCCGACGACGACGTACTCGGCATAGGTGCCCCTTCCTTCAGTCTGCTTGACGGATCCGAGGATCCCAAACTGTTTTCCGGGCACGTCGGGTCCGCTCGGGTCTTTGAGCCAGTTGACGGCGGGCGCGACGAGAACCCGCTTGTTCGAGAGACGGTGGCCGGGCGAGACGACGATGCCGACTGCGTCTGCGCCGAGGATGGACGGTGCCGAATCGTCGTGAAAGATGGTGCCAGGGTAGAGGCCTGCGATTCGACTGGTCTGTTGTCAGAAGCTGTCGTGCGAGTGCCGTCTTCAAACGGGAAGTGCAACCCACTCTGACGCTGGAAGACGTCGCGGTGGTTGAAAGCGGCGGCGAGAACCTTGACCAAGACTTGATCTGCATTCGGTTGCGTTGTAATCAGCGATGCAAGGACAGCGAGTCGGCAACTGTGCCCGGCCTCGATGAAGCGACGGGGCGGCTCGAGGAGCCTACAGATCCGGTTCGGTCAGAGGCTTACCTTCATTAGGCGTTGGCACCGGCACATCCTTGACCTGGATCGGGTGCCAGGTCTTGGGGCCGGGTTTCCACTCGTCACCGGAAGTTTTGACGAGGACGAGAGCTTGCATCTGTTCCGGCATTTCTTCCGCTTTTTCGATATGCGGGGCTTTTCCGTGTCTGTCGATATAGTATGAGTGTGCCGCAGCTCCCTTCGCAGAGTAGAGCAAGCGTAGAGCGAAGAGTCGGAGACTTCGTCTTGCCCCACATCGCCGACGCTTTCGGACCGGAGGCCGATGCCGCGCTGCCGCGGGGAAGAACGCAGGGGACACCGCGGAATGCGACTGGCAGCGGTCACGCGGCTGCTACAACCTCTGCCAGATCCGAGTGAAAGGAAAAGTCTGGTTTACGCCCGCGAGAGCATCTGCACCTCGAGTTCCTTCAGCAACGTCTTGGCCTCGTCCCGATGCTCCTGCGTCCCCTCGAGCGCTCTCAAGTACTCCTCCGCTTTGCCCAAATCTCCACGCACAGGCGGACCGCCTTTCTTGACCGCCGCCGCGTTGTTCCCTCTCCGCATCTCCCATTTTGCGAGCCAAAGGTAGATCCGACCGAGTTCGGCAGTCCCGGCGCCGGAGCGGAGTCCCTCGTTGAGTGCGCGGCGGTGGTATGCGGCGGCGTGGTCGCCTTGCCCGAGAGAGGCGTACAGTTTGCCGATTCGGAGGGCAATGTCGCTGCCTTCTCCCGCTTCGGTCGCGAGCAGGGCGCGCTGGTGACACTGGATCGCGTCCGGGACTCTGCGAAGTATGAGTTAAGGTATAAGTAACGTCACTGATGGCGCTGAACGTGCATGCGCAAACGAGCCAAGCAATGCTTGCTCGTAGATGTGCAAGTCCCCAAATGCGCGAGGTGACGTACCGCTTGAGCTTCTCGTTGCAAGTCGCGAGCGCGCTCCACATCCTCGCATCGTACGGTCGGAGCGCCGTCGCGCGCTGGTAGTAGTTCAGGGCGTAGTACGGTTCGCCGAGCAGCTCGTACGTCTGGCCGAGGCCGTACCAGGCGCGGTAGTCTTTGCGATTGACGTCTGCAGGGGCAGGAGCTGGGTCGTGAGTCATCTGTTGTGACTGCAGGCTCTCACGCGCGGCTCGACGTTGTGCCAGCTCGCGAGAGAGACGAGCAAGGCCCACGAAGAGGAAACTCACCGACCGCCCTCCGGTAACTTGCGATCGCAGCGTTCGTGTTCTTGATCTCGACGTACTCGTGTCCCATCAACGTCCACGCCGAGAGGTAGCTGCGATCGAGTTTGAGCGCGCGGCGGAAGTAGGTGATGGCTTTTTCGTGGTCGCGGCGGAGGGAGAAATAGTTGCCTGGGCGAGCAAGAGTCACGTTCAATGTTAGCTCGACAGCTCGATCCCGCTAGTAATCACTGCAGCAGGTAGCTTGCGGCGAGGGCAAGCGTCTGCCACAGCTTGATAACGCGGATGGTAGTCGAGAGAGAGACAGGAACTCACCGACAAGACAGCACGTCTCGGGTCTCATCCGATCGACCCTCGTATACTCTTGCGCGAGCGTCGCGAGTTCGGCGCGCTTCTCCGACACGTACAGGATGTTGGACAGGACGTCGAGGTCTTCGAGGCGGTACGGGTCCGATTCGTGCAACTTGTGGAAGACGGCGGTCGCGTCGTCAAAGTCTGTATGGGATCGAGGTGGCGCACACATAGCATCAGCTAACCAGACCGATAAAGCACAGTGCGGTTCGTGCTGGTGCTGTAGTGAGATCGGACGCCATACCTCGCATGTGATAGTGCACCAACGCTCTCATGCCCGTGACGGGGGCACACTCGCGTCCAAACACCTGCTCGAGTTCGTCGACAATGTCGAGCAGGACGTCGTTGGCGGCGTGGATCTCGAGCGAGCAGTGGACGTAGAAGAAGAGGAGGGGATAGCCGGAGGGGAGGAAAGGCATCGTGGCTTCCAGCTGCGGAGGTGGGGGGGGGGGGGGGAAACAGCGCGAATAGCAAGTCAGTCCTGGCCGTGGACGAGAGGATTGCCATCCGACGAGTGCACGAGAGAGGCCAGCCGCGACTCGCCTCCTCCGGACCGTCGAGGCATTCCGCAATCTTGAGCCACGCAGACCAGTTGTACGGTTCGGCCCGCACGGAGTTGACGAGCGTCTCGAGCGCGGCGAGGCGCAAGTCGCTGCTCTCGGGAGAGGCGGTCGTCGGATCGTTGGCGCGAGAGGGGAAGGCTTGAGGGGTCGTGGGAGGCAGGGAGAGGAACAAGAGTGCTTTTCTGCGACGGTGACGAGGTGGGCCGCGAATGGTAGCCCCGGAGCGTTGAGCTGATCAGTCGCTGCCGAGACAGAAAAAAGGCATGCGGATCATGAGTGAGTCGCGACGCACAGGTACAGTAACCATCCGTCTTGGTCTATGAACCCAGGCTCGTACGACGCGAGTTCGTCGAGCAACTCTTGCGTGTACGGGTTCGGCCTCGGTCGGTCCTTGACGCCGAGGAGTTCGCCCGCTTCTTCCTGAACCCGTTTCTCTCCCGCCTGGCGCACGTGAAGGGTTTGATCAGTTCTCATGTCAACGTCTCGAGAGTAAAGGGTTTGCGACGGACCAGGTAGCGAGCGTAGCACCGCGTCCAGCGGGCTTTCGGTCCGGTACAGTCCCGCAAGACGTGGGCCGCGCGCAGCAGCTCGTGGTTGCGCATGTACGTCTGCGCGAGGAGGTGCAAGTCCTGTTCGTCGTCGTCGCGGGCTCGCCATTCCGCTCGCAATGCTTGCAGGTCTGCGGTTCCCGCCCCCGCTGTTGTCGCGCTGTTGCCGTGCATGGAATCGTCCGCGCCTTCGTCTTCTTCCTCGATTGCGGCGACGACGGGGGAAGAAGGACCTCCTCCCATCGAGAAGACGGATCCGAAGCTGTCTCGCGGTCTCGCAGCTGAAGCAGTCGTGACGGCGGCTGCGGAACCAGACCAGCGATTGGATTCCCCCGCCGGAGTTGACAACCCTCCTCCTCCTCCGAGGGTGGTCTTGACGGGAGTGGATGTCCTGAAATGAACATGCGGTGACCCAGCCGGCGGCGGCGGTGGTCGTCGCTGCGCGTGCAGCTGAGGATCAAAGTCGAGCGTGTTGGCTGACGTCGACGCGACCGGACCTCCCTCGGCTGCGGATAGCGGGCGCCTCGCGGTCGTTGCGCGGGCTGCTGCAGGTCTCGGCAGGGCAGCGACGAGTTCTGCTGCAAACTTGGCGGACGAGTTTAACGAGCGGTCAAGCGAGTCGGACACGGCACCGCGCAGTTCGAGTCGGAGCGTTTCGAGATCGGGCAGCTGGTCCAGAACCGGACGAGGAGGCGCATTCGCTGCCATTGTTTGCCCTCCAGACTTTGCTCGCTGTACTCGCGGTGAATTGAATGTTGTGTGAAGAAGCGATTCTCTCGCGTGACGCGCGGAAGCAGAGTGGAGGCAGAGCGACAGGGGGACGCGAGGGCGAGCAGGTCCCCTCTCGCCCCGTCTGCTCTCTGCGGAGGATATTCTTGAGTAGATCAGGGAGCTGAAGAGCTGTAAGTAGGCCCTGAAGCTGGGCTTCTGAGGTTTCGTCCGAGGTTTTGTATTCGAGTTTTGGAGATCGACGTCGGCCGTGCAGCTCAAAGTCGGCGCGCGTCGAGTTTCGCAGGTTCGCTTCCTTCTCCTCACTCGCTCGCTCTCCCCTCGTGCAGCTGCTTACCGGAGGATTGACACTGTGTGAAGATCCGCTCACTACCGACCAAGCACCGACCCACTGGCTGGGCACCGCTCAAGGACGCCTTCCTCCAACCCAACCTGTTAGTCGAGCTTTCCCTTTACTTCCCCTCGTCACTGCCCCCCAGCAAAGCACACGCCTGGCGGGCGCCGCCACTCGATGATACCTACACACTATATTTTTTATCCCCCGACTGGTCGAAAGGCCAGAGTGAGGGAGATCTCTGTGTACAACATGCATCACCAACTGATGGCATCGCCCGCCTTGCCTCGCGCACACTTGGTCACCAGTATACTGACGCTGTTCTTTTTTGCACTCGTCAATAGGCTCTGCTTGACTTGCTCGACAAACTACCTTGGCCTCTCTTTCTGTGACTGGTAAGCCACCTTCCTCGTTCCGCTCGCGCACCCTGCACATCCACACTCGGGTCGAAGGAACGAGGAGACCGGTTGCCCAGTGATGAGTTCCACAACAAACCAGTTCTGCTACCGAGTACATTATGCGGACATACGGACCATACCAAAAGCTTTACCTCATTCTGATGGGCAACCATCCTCTCAAATCGACCGAGGAATGTGTGCAGTGCGCGCATGGATCTGACATGTGATGGGAGAACGTCGAACTGACCAGCCCGTTTTCTCACCATAGGATACAAACTGCTGTTTCGTTCTGCTCATTCGCTCGCTATAGCCGACCCGGCCGCCGACGGCCATTCTCCCCCCGCCTCGTAAGTGACCGCTCTCCTCACCCTCTCCCGCACACATCCACACACCCCTCCCCCTCGGACACTTGTATGATGCATAAAGTTTATCCATTCGCCGATGCCGTTCCTTCGACTCTCCTTTCCTGCTGTTCCGAACGATTACCCCAACCTTCATCGTCACCTTCACTCGCTCTTCACTCCTTCATCTCCTTTTCTCGCCCACCTTGTTCCTCGGTCTTTCTACGTTCCTCGAGGCTTCGGAATGAGGAGGGGATTTCGGCACCCTTTTCCGTTCTTTTGCCTGTTCCTCGTCTTCGGGCGAGGGTGGGTAGAGAATGGGGAGTCGTGCTCCACCTTTCATCTACTACGAAGTCTCGAGGGGCGGGGAGGCTCGGAGAATAAGGTTTAGAGGAAAGGCGGTGGAGGGATGGGGAGCGAGCGAGGTGATGATGGGCTGGGCGAAAGGCGGAACGGGTCTCCTCCCTTTTGGGGGTGGGGATCTAGTCGGGGACTCGCTCTTTTTTGCGTTTATCGCGGGAAGAGGGGGGAGTCGTTGTTGGGCTAAGAGGTCAAACGGCTTGGCTGAATTTTGTTCCTCTCTTGGGGGCGTCTTTGCCGCCACTCAACTCTCAACGGCCGCATCTACCGCTCGTCGCACAGGAAGAAGAGTGTACTGACGATTCCGTCTTTACCCTTTTATAGCTTGCTTTTGTGTTTAGATGACCGCTGCTGGCCTGCCCCGTTTCTTTGCAATGCTGCGTTGTCGCCAAAACTTCGTTTCTTTTGCCCGCGTTCGCAAGCTTGAGCAGAGAGAGCGGAAGTCGGTGTTCCAGCGCCCTACATATATGGCCACCTCCCTTGGAGGAGGGATCTCTGACCATCCGACTTTGCGCGCAAAGCTGGGGGCGGTGCGCATTTTCACGATGAGAAACGCTCGCCACCTTCGCAGAAATGTCCGTCGGCCGTCGCTCACTCTCGCTCTCTCTTTCCCGCTTCTCTTCCGTCACCGCACTCGCCACCGCGACTTCTCCTCGAAAGGGCACAGTGCGCTGTACCTGCTCCGACGACGAATCAGCGCTGCCGACCCGCGCTCCTCACTTCGACTCGTTCAAGTTCGGGTTGGTGCGCACGCTCCTCCTCTTCGTCTTCAGCAACTCCCGATCCTACGCCCCTTCCGTTGCGAGCGCACAGCGCTGCCTCTCCACAAAATGAGCACGACCGTATTCGGGCGAGTGGTGCGCTGCTCCTAGCTCGGAGCGCACGCACGATCATTGACCGCAGGGGCCTCATCCTCTTTCCTCCAGCTCTCCGATCCGATCCTATACAGGTCTCGTCGGCAAGGAATGGCGTTCATCGAGCAAGAAGGGGACAACGACGGTACGAGCCCTCGGGAGACGCCGCAGCAGCAGCAGCCAATGTCGCTCCTCTCGTTGCCGGACGAACTCCTCCTTCGGATTTTCGACTATTTGGCGGAGCAGCTGCGATACTCGTACAACTTGCTTGTACCGCTTTTGTCGGTCTGTCCCCGTTTACGCCAGGTCGTCCGCACAATCTTATACCGCGACGTGACCCTCAGCCCTTACGTCGATGCGTCGCGCCATTTTCAGGAGACGGTCGGAGCGAACCCGTCGGTCGGCCAGCTCGTCCGCAGATTGGAGATGTACGACACCGGCTTGGTCCATCGTCCGCCGGAGAGCAGGATTCTTGCTCGCGAGCGGGCGCAAGCGACGATCCGCACCCTCTCGCGCCTGGAGGAGCTGACTCTGCTCGACATGACGACCGACGAAGCGAACGCCATCTTGGCGGCACTGCCATCGCCATCGTTGCGCTCGCTCAAACTGCAGCTCCACTGGACAGCCGATCCGCTGCATCGGCAAGATCTTTGGACGCAGTTGTCTCGTCACTTCGAACTGCACGCCCTCGAGTGCAGCGACTGGTCTTCTGCGCCCGACGTCCGCCCTCGCATGACTCCCCTTGCCGCGCAGCACCTTTCGCTGCCAAAGCTCGAAGAGCTGCACACGAACGATCGTATCTTGATTGAGACCTTCGAAACCGCCGCCTTGTCCTTGCGAGACACCCTGCCCAGCTTGCGGACGCTGCACATCACGATCACTGAGCTCGAATCGATGCCGGCCGTCTCTGCCATTCTCTACCACTCGCCCTCGAGCTTCACAAACCTGAAGGTGCTGTCAAAGAATTCTTGGCTCGGAGGTCCGAGCGGCTACCTCTCGGGCTTGCCTCCCCTCCGTCACCTCGACCTCGGGCCGCAAACCTTTATCGAAGATGAGCTACTCGCCTACGTCCCGACGGCGACTCTCGAATCAATTGGATTTGAATCTCGCGCGAGAGTAACCGACCGCATCCTTCAAGCCCTCACCGGAACAGCGCGCCCACCGCCTCTGCGCCAGATCCGCCTAGACCACATCGACGGTCCGAGTCTGGAAGAGACCGCCCAGCAATTGGAGGGCTGCGAATTCGAGTTTTGCGATCCTCAGCTTCTCAGCGAACTCCTTTACGAGCTTCGCCGCAAGATTGGCCCGCGATGGCCCATCGAAGGGACGAAGGAAGGCTTGCGTCTCGCTCTTGCCGATGCCGACGCGAACGGCATCCTAGTGACCGGCTCGGCGGTCAACTGCTTGAGCTTGACGTCCACACTGAACACAGCGCTTACCGAGTACATGTTGGAGCAGGTGGAGAAGACGGAGAAAGTAACGGCCAAGTTTGCTCCGGAGGTCCTCGTGTGGCTCAAGAACTTCGCGTTGGATAAGGCGGATCTTTTGCGCGCAGACCTGAGCGCCCTCGAGCTCGGCAGCTCTGCGACGTAGTTAGAACGCTGAGGACGCGCGGAGACCTGAAGATACGCCTGCTTGGTTGCTTGCTCGCCACTTGATCCTGTTCCTGTTCGCACATTCCTCGCGTGTGCCCTCTTTCGCTTCGCCTGTGGCATACCCTCTTCTCTGTTGTGCTTGATGCATTTACAAAATGTGAAACTGAAAAAGGAGAAGAGAAATATAACCTCCGCTGGTGCAAGTGTGAAAGTCGCCGACTACATGTTGAAAATGACGACGAGCGTCCGACTCCGTCAACGTCGCAGCTTTTGATTTTCTCCTGTTTCATTTGTAGTTCCGGACGAACAAATCGCGGAAGGAAACCTTTCGAGCTGTTCCATCCTACGCGTGAACGACAGAATAGCGCGCAGATGTATCTTCGCCGACGCCCACGTCCAGCGAATCGCTCGTTGGCGTGGTCCGGAAGTTATCTGTCCGACAATATGCACGGAACTTCTACCCGGAGTTCACAAGCCGATAAGTCTACACAACGTGCGAGGCTGACCACCCGCATTGCTCAAGATCGAAAAGTCTCCCAAACGCGCAGAGGAGGAGCGAAAGGGCTGTTCAAAAGTAATTACAGCAGGTTTGTGCCTGGCTTTATTCATCAAACGGTCCAAATTGATGGCTACCAGCAAGAGATATGGTATATTTACGAGCTCAAGACCCCCGCGAAAACTTCGAGGAGAAAAAAAACGAAGGGGGAGAGAGACAGAGGGAGGAGGGAGGCGCGGGTTTACTGCTGCTTCATGCCGGTGGGGATGGAGACGGTGACGTTCTGGTACGAGGTGTCGATAATCGCCGGGCCGGCGAGGATCGAGGCGTCGGCGACACTCGGGCCCTTGGTGAGGAAGACTGCCAGGCGGCGACGAACGCGTCAGCGACCGGGCTCGTTTGAAGCGTCTCGAAAGATGGCGACTCACCATAGCTCTGGCCCTGGGCGGTGACATTCTGGGTCGGGATCATGCACTTGCCGTTCGACCAGGTGGAGAAACCGGCAGAGAGGCCCCTGTAAGTTGCGCAAAGAAAGCGGTGAGCGAGCGGAACAGGGCGGCAGAAAGAGAGTGCGCGCCAGAGAAGAACTCACGAAGCAAAGCCGCAGTAGACGGTGCCCTGGGTGTTAACGGCCGAAGCATTGACCGGGGCGATGGAGAGTTCGCTGCCGAGCGCGAACTTGGTCGAGGTAACGTTGAGAGCCGGGAAGCCCGGGATGGTCGGCGCCGAGCCGGACGGGCAGCTCTTGAAGAAGGGCGTGACGATGGTGACGACGGCGCTAGCCGAGAGAGGGGTGTCCATCGGCTGCGGGAAGGGAGTGTAGCGGTTGAGGAGGCGGAAGAAGGCGTTGTGGCGAGCCTCGACGGTGAGGATCGAGCCGGCGGCGGTAAGGTAGGTCTTGTCGCTGATGTCGCCTATGGTGTAAGAAGAATGTCAGAGGCGACTCTAAGACCAAACAGGGTTCGGCAGAAGGACTCACCGGCAGCTCCGAGGTAAGCCGAAACGCCAACGTTCTCGACGACCTGGGCGAGGGCGAGGAAGTCGGGCACGTCGGTGTACGGGACTGTTGCATGGAAATTGCGGGTTAGGGCCAGCGGAGGGAAGGCAGAAAGAGAACGAGGGAACGTACAGGAGTAGGTGCAGGGCTGGACGGCGGTCACGTTAGCGGCCTTGAGAGCGGTGGTGAGGAAGGTAACGTGGTCCGCCTCGTCCGCGGCGACCTGCTCGAGGAGGGGACGGAGGTGGTAGTAACCTTTCTGGTCGAAGCAGTTCTGGTCAAACTTGGCGAGCGCGTCGGCGTAAAACTTGGCCTCGAGGTGCTCGAGGGTGAGCGCAAAGTTGAGGACGGTGGCATCGTCGGCGCCCGACGTGACGCTCTGGCGCTTGACGAGGTTCTCGAAGAGACCGCGCTTCAGCTTCTTGGCCGAGTCGACGGTTCCGACCGAGGCGGCCTGGACGGTGGAAGCAGCTCCGAGAGCGAAGGCGGCGGCGGCGAGAGTGAACTTCATGATGGCTGAGGGTGGCAAGGTGGGCTCGGAGTGAGGTGAAGGAAAGCAAGAGGAGTTGGGTCGAAGGGAGCGCACCTCGAGGTGGACCACATCTTCTCGCAGCGTATGGGCGCCGTCCCGTCTAGGCAGGAAGTGGGGATCGAACGATCTCGAGGTGGTTCCGAAGATAATCTTCATCGGGCGCAGGCAGACTTTGCCCAAAACTCGGACTCTCGGAGAGATCGACAGAATTCATTATATCAGCAGCCAATCAGATCGCGTCATGACGTCGTCCGACCCAGTTTTTAATTAACTCCCCGATTGAAGGGGGTGGGCCGCGGCCGTTGAGAAGGTCTTGCTTGCATGATCCGTTCTCCTGCTGCCAACCGCTCCCTGCAGCGCTTCCGGACCATGACGTACGAGCGCACCTTCAATGCGGTGGTCCGGATCGGACGATCCCCTGGCGCCCTCCTTTAGGCAGGCCGCCGCTGCAGAGCCGGTGACCTGCATGGCTTGATCATGCAGCCGGGTCCGAATCGAGCGCTAGAGTTCGCATCGACAGGAGCAACATGCAGAAGAGTATAGTCAAGAACGGAGTAGAGCGTATATGCACAGACAAACAGGAAACTACGTAATGACGGCATACCGCAAAGGAGAGAAAGGGGGTACAAGTGGAGCACTGCGGAGAACTTGCTGCAGATCGCAAGGTGCTCGAGCATACGGACATGCCATGGGTGATAAGATCTATGTAGTCACCTAGAACATGCCGAAGAGCCCGCGGCGAGAGTCGGACGGCCGCCGGCCGCCGTGATGTTGCTGCTGCTTGTCGCGCTGCAGCTTGACCAAGCTATCAAGCTTCTCCGCGACCTGAGCGCATGGCCGGTATAGTCAGCAGCAGACTCTACCAGTGGAGCGATCGCCTTGCACGTACCAGCTCGAGCTTCTCCTTGCGCTCCTGCAGCGCGAGGTGTTTTGCGATGACCGGGTTCTCGCGCGCGAAACGCAGGATCTCCTCGCGGTCGAGGTTGTGCGATAGCCGAGTGTCGAGGTCGCGAGGGAACTGGTGCGTGGTAATCGAGTGTCAGCGACTCGCGAGAGGATGAAGCGACGGGCAGAAGGGAAACTCACTTGGTAGAAGAATTCGACCAGGAGCTCGATCTGTTCACGGACGATGAGGAATCAGTCTGTGCCTTGAGGACGTTCACACTCGCAAACACACAACGCACATTGATGAACTGAACAGCTGTACTGGACAGCTTGTCGGCGACGATGTTGAGGAACGCCTCGGGGCAGAACGCCTTTTGCTCCGGACCGGCCTTGCACCGCCTCGATTTGAGCGCGAGGAGACGTAATCGCAGGATGGAAGACCGGGACGAGAGGAACATGGCTTCGCGGGCTGCATGTACGAGGAAGATTAGTTGTCCGTTCGACGCGGCGGCCGCCGACGAGGCACATAAACTCACCTTTCGCGAGCAGAGCCGGATTGAATGCCGGCCGGGTCGGGTCCGACGTCTCGTCCAACTCATCCTGCTGCCACTCGTCTCCTCCCGCCGCTCTCGCCTCCCTCCTCCTCTCCCTTCGCCTCCGCTCCGTCTCGTCCATCTCGCCCACATACTCCATCGCGCCCCTCAATTTGCGCCCGCCGACAGCGTCGCGAATCTTGCCCAACGCGGCTTCACACATGGCCAACTCGCGCTGGAGCAACTCGACCGACTGGACGCGGCCGACTTCCCACTCGCCGTTGTCCACCTCGACCTCGTACTTGAACGGCTTGACCGAGTTCTCGACCTGGTCACTCGTCAAGGTGAACCGTTCGCGGAGGATCGCATCCGCCGTCGCGTTGATCCGTTCCGTCGCATCGGGATGGTACAGTAACGGTTCTTCAGCGGAGAGGGTGGCGAGACGAGCGCGGATCGCGTCGACGACGAGTTGGGTCGAAGCGCGACCGATCCCCGACTTGGTCAACGAAGACGAGAGCGCGTCGAGCTTGCGCTGCCAGTACACGTCGAGGTCTTCGGGGCTGACACTCCGGTCGTTGGCGAGCGAGCCGAGCTCGGGCGTCTTGGGATCGACCCAGTACTGGCTCGCGAGGAGGTCGAGCACCTGCTCGTCCAAGTACGACTTGAGCAATTTCCGGACGTCCTTTTTCGCAAAACCTTTCCCGAGCGCGCTGATCTTGGCTTTGAGGAGGTCGAGCGTCTCGGCGACGTACGACTCGGCCGAGATGGCGCGGTCGTTGTACTGGACCTTGAACTGGTACGACGCCTCTTCGAGTTCGAGCGCGACCGCGTTCGAGATTGTGTGCAACGAGGACGCCATCGATTCTTCGAGGACGTGCATCAACCGCTTCTTGAGCGTGTCGGTCCCGACCATGATCCCCTCGCGCGAGAACGTCTCGCCGTTGCCGCCAAAGAAGGCCTCTTCCTGCGCCCGGATCGTACCCGACAACGCGCCTTCCTCTTCCGAGGAGGAGGGCTGGTTCCGTCGCAGTAATGACCGCGACGACGGATGGTGCTTTGCGGCCCGGCAGACGACGCCGACGTAGCCGAGCGCGAGCGGATACCGGTTGTTGGTCAAGACAGCCGCGCCTTGCTCGGGCTCGATCAAGTCCATCTTGGTGACGACTCCGATCGTCCGCATCCCGAGCGGGTCCACCTTCTTGGCTGCCCGCAAAGCGGGCGAGTTGGCCAAATCGACGTCGGCCGCGCAGACGGCGAGGATAATGTTCGGCGACCGGATGTATTTGTCGCACAAGGCGGCGATCTTGTCTTTGAGTTCTTCCGGTTGATCCATGCTCGCGATCTGGACATAGCCCGGCAGATCGACGAGACTCAGGTCGGGAACGTGCGGCGAGTGGATCCGGAGCTGGATCGGCGAGTCGGAGACGCATTCGGAAGCGGGGACCGAGAGGTTGAGGTCGACCAGGGTCGACTGGACGAGGGAGAAATCGGTGATGTGGCCGGGGCCGAGGGAAGGGAACTCGGCGAACGTGGTGGGCCGCGGGTTGGAGGGAGTCGCGGGGGTGTGGATCAAGGTCAACTCGATCGGACGGCGCGTCACCATGTTGTCGCCCCTGCAAAGCGCAAGACGTTCAGTGATCAGTGATGGCGTCTCGCGGGCTTCGAATCGAAGTGCGACCTACTTGGGGAGGAATTCGCGGCCGACGATGGCTTCGAGGACGCTGCTCTTTCCGCTCGACTGGCTCCCGACGACGACGATGCTCGGGAGGGTGAGGCCGGCCTCTTCTCCGATACTGAGCAAGATGGATCTGATCTCGATGAGTTTGCGCGTGAGGAGCATCAGGTCCTCGTTCGAGTCGGCGGAGGGTTCGTCGGCGTCGACCACGACGGGGAGAGCGGCCGCCATGGCGGTGGCGATGGCGGCGGCAGGAGCGGGGTCTTTTGACGGTGGCTTCTTCCCGTTCCCAGTCCCTCGCGAGTAGCCGCTCTCGGCATCTGCAATGTCGTCCCCCTCATCTCCGTCCGAATTGCGTTCAAAGGCCTCGCGGAAGCGCTCCCTGATCCGGCCGAGTCGCTGTTCGAGTCCGACAGCGGTCTCGGCAAACAAGGTCGAGGCGGTCTCGGATACCGAGCCGTACGTCTCTGCGCCCTGTTCGGTGACGGAGCGGAAGGTGTCTGCGATCGAAGTCGAGGCGATGTCGTACGCTGTGCCGAGGCGGTCGTTGATGTCGCTCAAGGTCGACACTGCGTTCTGTTTGAAGCCTGCGGGGGTGGTCTGGCATTAGCTTGTAGTCGATCTAGAGAGCTGTCTATAGTCTCTCTGGTGCGTGCGTGTGTTGCGTACCGTCGACCTTCCATTCCGCCCAAGTGAGCGCTCCTGCGCCGACTCCGAGACCGAGCGCGCCCCTTCCGGCGGTCCTTCCTGCTAGTTTCCCGATTCCGGAGAAGATGGAGACGGATCTGACGTGCAAGGTGCGGGCTGCGTAGAGTTGCTGCTGATTGCTGAGCGGATGACGGTGGCGGAGGAGTGGCGGACGGCCACGCAATCCGCCGCACGCCTGACGCAGCATGAGCAGGCCCATAGCGTGTGGACTCTAGCCGTCTAGTCTGACTTGCTCAGTAGCTCGTTGACGGATTCGAGTGTTGGGACGAAGCGAGACGAGTCTCCCGTCTTCTTCATCAAACCATCCGACTGCCGATCACTCTGCGCCACTGTACTGCGCGGAGGCTGAATGAGGAACGACTGCAAAGCTGGATCTGATCTGCCCTGCGCTTCCCGCTTGCGTTTCGGGAGCGCTTTCTCGCTCTTGCTGCTGTGACCGCCACTCCGGATTCCACTCGCCTTCGCACCTCAGCGCTGATCTGCCGCGAACCAGAGCTGAGTGAGAGGTGCCAGCCAATGCGTTATTCCTTGAGCCTCGGCGCACCGACCAGTGCTGGCGCGAAATGAGGCCGAGTCCGTTGATCCCGCTCCTGACTCGCCACCCTCTCGGCAACCGGGACCAGCAACTCCAGCCATCGCTTACTGAGGAACCCGACCTACTAGTCAGAGTAGCTGGTCTTGATCTTCGCCTGCCCGCCATGCTGGGCTCCGAAACGGTCGCCCTCCTGCTCGAAAGCTGCCCCTCGCCTTGAACCTACCATCTCTCCGTTCGCCTCGCTCCACGCAGTTTCAGAACTACAACCATGGCCACCGCCTTTGTGCCCATCACGTCTGCGTTCGCTCCTTTCCCTCACGACCGCCCCGTCGGAGGAGGCGGCGGCCACCGCACTGACTCGATCTCGTCCTCCGTTCGCCCGTTCCCGCTCACTCCGACTCGCCGCACCTTCAGCGTCTGCGACTTGGAACCCAAGATCAAGCTCGTTGTACCTCCCCATGACGACGACAAGGCGGACTCGGCGGCGGGGCGGAACCAGCCACCGCCTCCCCTCGCCCAGGCTCATGCGCCACCGCCTCCGTACCCTTACTCGTCGCGCGACAAGGGCCACAAGCCGACCAAGGTGCAAAGGATCGAGATCTACAAGGATGCTTCTGCACAGGCACCCTCGTTCCGTCCGATGCCGCTCCGACTCCGACCCGACGAGCAACGGGAGAGGAAACGCTACCCGTCGTCGTCGTCGTCCCGCACCGTGGACGCCTACCTGCGCGCTCGCGCCGCCGCCGCCGCCGCGAACCGTAATGGCTTCTGGCGCTGGCGCGGCCTGTCCCTGCACGACACGTTCGCGCCGCTCGAGTTGCTCACCCTCGGCCTCGTCAGTTTGTACGCCGCGGCCATCTTGGTCGGGTTGATCGAGACGGGCCGACTCGACGACGTCCTCCTCCTCGCATCGTCTGGTGGTCGGAAAGGTCTGCTCGTCCGTCGCCTCGAAGAGATCACGAGTCACGCGTTCGCGGTGGCCCCGATCGCCATCACGGCGCGAGATCGCTACCTCTCGCTCATCGCCAACTGGTCGACCGGACTCGGCGCCCTCATCGCCCTCGGCGCCATTCACCTCGCGACTCGATTCCTCTTCCTCGTCGTCCCTTACACCTTCGCGATCGGGTGCACTTTTTTCGGTTGCGCGGGCTTCATCTCGGGCTTGTACCGCCTCTTGACTCGGAATCGTCGCGTCCTCAAACCGCCGACGAGTCGCGCCCTCCGTCGGAACGCCACCCTGCGCAGGATCGTCTACCTCGTCGACTTGACCGCGCTCGTTCACTTTGCGCGTACGATCGTCGCACCCTCGATTCCGGTGGTGTATGGCCCGAAAAAACCCTTCGCGACGGTCTGGGCTTTGTACGCCCTCGTGCCTTCCTTCGTCCTCATCGTCCTCGAAGCGATGAGCAACCTGCGCCGCAGCCGTAACGAACTCGTCGAGGCCCACGCGGTCAAGTACCGCCTCCCGGACAAGGGCGAACTGTCGCCCTACTGCCCGACCGACAGTACTATCCAATTGCAGCTCGTCACCGTCGATGGGCTCGAGACCGACCACAGCGGCGCCGAACGATTCGCATCGACCGGCAATCGCCGTTGGGTGTGAGGAGCCTTGTACTATCCATCCCGGATCACGTTCGTGGTACCTCTGTAGGGCCGTTGTTCTTTCTGTTTGTTTAACACGATCTCGTCGACGTCGCGACCATCGCATACTCAGAAAGTTTTCGCTTTCGAGCTCTACTTATGCTTGCCGAGTCGAGTGGTACGCCGTCCAAAGTAGCAGTCTCTCTATATACTTATAAAGCTCAAGGAGCATGAGCTGAAAAAAGGAGAGCGCACTGTTTCTTCGCCTACACGATGACGGACACATCACAATACCCGTGCCGGTGGCATTACTGCACCGAAATCTTGCCCTCAAATCAAGCCGTAAGCTGCCCTCCCTTTTCTTTCGCGAGATCCGGACGGACCTCCTCCTCATTGTCATCGCGCGAGTCGAGAGAAAGTCGAAAGATTCCGACGCGCTGGAAGAGCACTGACGTTATCATGTATAGCTGAAGGACCATGTCCTGAAGCACCTCGACGAGGCGCAACCACACTTTGCTGCCAGCGGGGCAGCGCCATCGGCGAAAGATCAGAATGCACAACTTGGTGGGGAGGAAGAACGACCAGGTGCGCGCGCATACATAGAGGTACAGCTCTATTTGCCGACAGACGATTGACGAGCTTGGCCTTCCCTCAGCGCCACACGCCGAAGCGAGTTTTCCTCAACTGCAAAAAGACGGGCGAAGGGTCTCGCAACCATCGTAACCGCCAAACAAGCCGTAGCGCTGCCTTTCCTTTCTTGCGGGTGCGCTACTGTAACACTATCCCTTACTTATCAAACTCTGGACAGTAGCCCTCCGTGGAACCGAGAGACGTTCGAAAAGACCAAGCAAAGCGATGCAAGATGGGCACAGCACGACGACACTCCTGCTGCCCTACCCACCGAGCCGCTTCAACCTCGCCTCTGCCGCGCGAGCCCTCTCCTCCCTCTGGATCCTCATCTTCTGCTCCTCACTCAACCCCGCCTGCTGCCTCGCCCGAATCGGCGCCGGCGCCCCGCCACCGAGTCGCTGCGGCCCGCTCGCATGCAACGGGACGAGCAACCTCCTGCGTTCCTCTTCTTTCTCGCGCGCCTGCTTCGCCGCTTCTTCCTCGATCGCCCGCTGCGCCGCCTCGGCTTCGTCCCGCTCCCGCTGCCGTTCCCTCAACTTGGCGCGCTTCTCCTCCTCCTTCCTTTCCTTCTCCCTCTCCTTCTCCTCGTCCAACCCCACAGGTACCCTCGCCCCTCCGATCCCACTCCCCAGCCAATCGCACCGCCCCGGATCCCGAAACGCTGCGAACCGGAACTCGTTCCGCGTCGCGCGATCCGAAGCGACTTCGTACGGAGTCGGGATCGGGCGGACGGTATGAGGCGGGAGGTGCGTTTCGTGCAAGACGGGAGAGAGCGAATAGGGCGGCGAGAGCAGGTAGCGCACGACGGCGGCTTGGCCCGAAGCGGCCGCGAGGTGCAGCAACGTCGGAGCCGTCTTGGCTTCGGGCACAAACGCCGGCAAAGTGCCCCACGGCACAGAACCGTTGCCGTCGTGTCCATGTCCAGATTCGAGTTCGGGTCCGTACTTGTCCAGAAAAGTCGACAGCGCTTCGACCCTCCCCTTCTTGACCATCTCGACGAGGCGGGACCACCGATCCCGTTCGAGCTCTTCCTCCTTGGACAGTCTCGGCGCAGCCGGGGCCTTCTGTTGTTGTTGCTGCTGTTGCGGGCCTGGTGTGGATGAGGGCGAGGGTTGGGAAGGGGGAGGTGCGATCGAGGCGAGGTAGTCGGCGTCGAGTTGGGCGAGCGCCTCGGCCGTCAAGTGCGAGGTTTTGAACCGCGTCAACTCGGTAAAAGCGCGCATCAGCTCGTTGATGGTCTGCGGAGGTGGTGAATCTCAGACAGAGGTCAGCTTCGGCGGAAACATGGCAAGGAAGCCGAGGGGACGGGACTGACTGGTCGTTTGGTCGGGAACCCGTACCCCCGAATCCTCGGATCTCCCTTCTGCAACGGCGCGTCGTCCGAGTAACCAAAGAAGGTCTTGTAGTTGTTCTTGGAACAGCGGAGGAACACGAGCTCGGACGACTGGATCTCATCCGACCATGAGTCGAGCAACGCGCGGACTTCCTACATTTGCACCGACGTGTAACGCGCCACGGGGCAATCAGTATTCGCCTGAAGGAGAACGGGGCAGAGAGTGTGGAAGGAGGCAAAGGTACAGGAAGCGTACATCGTTGAGCATGGCTTCGTTGTAGCGACGGATTTGGGCTCCGGCCGATTTGGCTTTCCCGTTCGCCGAGTCGTTGGCGCCTTGCGAGCCTCCCTGCTTTCGTCGAGCTGTGCGAGTGGAGTGCGTCCTCGGTCAGACGTCACGCAGCGAGGTGGTCGCTGAACGGAACGGCAGGGAAGCCGCGCCGAGGTGGCGCGCGGCGACGTACTCGTGTACCGATGGAACGTCTTTTTGTGCAAGACGACGACCTCGCGTTCCTTTTCCTTGCTGCCCTTCTTGCTCGACTTGACCAATTTGGGCCTCAAACTGACGACCATCCCGGCAAAGTGCCCGCCTCCAAACATGAGCAAGGTCCACTTGCGCTCCTTATCTCCTCCTTCCCCCGCCTGCGGTTCGGGCTGCAGCTGCAGTTCCTTCAACTCTTGCAAGACGGCTTGACCTTCTTCCTGTCCGGGTAAGGGGCGTTTCCTCGCTCCAGCGCGGGGCAACGCCGCGCGGTGGACGCCGTACTGCGTATCGGGGGGCGGGACTCGCGGCGTTTCGAACCACTGCAGAGCGGTTCTCGGACCGGCGGTGAGGACGTCGAGGTCTTCTCCCTCATCGTCTTGGTTAGCGTGAGGGGAGGAAGAGGAGGCGAGGTGTTGCTTGCGGAGGAGACGGGTGAGGTTGGCGCCGCCGTTGTCGGATTCGGAGGAAGAGGAGGTCGAGGCTTCGGCATCGGACGCGGTCGAGGCTTCGGATCCAGAAATGGATTCGGTGAGGTCTGCGGGTTGTAACCATGGTGTGAGCACGCGGACTCTGACTTGAACTCGCGTAAGACACCCCGGGGAAAGGGATGACATCAGACTCGAGTTGCAAGGAGAGAGAGCAGGGCTCACTCTCGATGAGGCGGTTAAAGTCTTGCTCCGAGACGGGAGTCTTTTTGCCCTGCAGTTTGAGTTTCACGTTGTACCTGTACCAGTCTGTGCGGTAGTGCTGCTTGAGGCCGTCGAGGGTCGAGAAGCTGGCGCCCGTCAACGCGCAAGTGTACGCTCCTCCGCCCTTCGGGGTGTCGGGCAGCGGTGCTTCCTCCTGTTGAGCCTCTTCGGCCGTGGTTGGCTGTCGGTTGGCGGGGTGGAGCGGGTGGGAAGGCGGGATGACGAGTTGTCGCGGTTGGAGAGCGGCGAGGAGCTCTTGGGGGAGTTGGAACGCGTACAGGGCGGATCTGGGTAGCGTGTAGGCCATCTGAGCAGCTCTCCGCAGCACTCGAAAGGCGAGAATCTCGTCTAGAGTGCGAGTGGGTCGAAAGGGATCGAGTTGAAACCTCGAGTCAGTCTCGGAAAGTTGACCTCGTCGACATCCTCCTTGCTGTAGAAATGACTCGATTGCGAGCGAGGATCGGACTCGGAGTGTGGTCCAGTCCGTACGCAGGACAGCACCGCTCATCTCCGAGCACTCTTGCGCACGTTCGCTCAAACTCGACTTGCTCTCCGTATCGACCGGATCCTCGATGGCCGCGCTGGAAACCCACCGTGGGACTAGAACTGCACGTCCAACTCAAAGGGAACCCGAAGCTCTTCTCCCGTGCGCAGCCCTGTCTCCTGCACAACTCCGGACGTGGCTTGTTGCCGCTGACCTAACTCTCCCTTTGCAGCCGAGACGGCGACATACGATGACCCGCCCAACACGCACGTCGCGCCCTTTGACGCAGCATTACCAGGCGCATTACCCGCAAGTCCAACCCAACTTGTTCCCGTGGGATCTCCAACGAATCCGGAGCTGAACAGCCGCCCCTCGCAACAGATCCTGCAACCCTCGGCCGTCCGGCTCGCCCTCCTCGCCTGCCTCGCCTTCAAAGCCGACATCAACCCGAGGAGCACCTTTGACCGGAAGCACTACTTCTACCCAGACTTGACTACCGGGTTCCAAATCACCCAGAAATACGGTCAGTCCCAATTCCCCATCCGCTGTCGCTGCTCTCTCTCTCTGCTGTGGTCTCCCGGACATTAGCCCTTTTCGCATTGATGCATGTTGACACCGGACTGAATGTGGTCTGCAGCTCCACTCGCGACGAATGGTCTCGTGCGAGTCAAGAAACCGCCACTCCGAAAGCAAAAGAAGAAGAACAAGGCGGGCGCAATCTCGGACCAGGCAGGACACGCTCAACGACAGCAAGAACCACCACAAGGCGATTTCTTCCCCGTCCGATTGGAACAGATCCAACTTGAGCAGGTAACGCGCTCATCCGCTCCGCCTCCTCCTTGCTGAAAAGTTCGAAACCTGTATCGACTCCCCTGTTCCGACAGGACACGGCCAAGTCGTTCCACGACCCGTCCTTGCCGCACGGAGGCGGCACCCTCGTCGACTTGAACCGAGCGGGCGCCGCCCTCGTCGAGATCGTCACGAAACCCGACATGCGGTACGTTTGCGTTTCTGCTCCTTCTTCCTCCGCAATTCGGCGCTTGTGCTGATAGGATCCGGCAATACTGGACAGGTCTCCGGAAGAAGCGGCCGCTTTCGTCAAGACGTTGCAAGCCGTCTTGCGACACGTCGGCGCTTCCGACGCCAACATGGAAAAGGTAGTGCCCTCTCTCTCCCTCCCTCTCTGCCTCTCTTTCTTCTTCCTTCCGCAAACGAGGCAACTCTGACTCTTGCTCCTCGTGCACCACGTTGTTGCAATCGTGTTTCTCTCAGGGCGAGCTGCGGTGCGACGTCAACGTCTCGGTTGCGAGGATCGGAGCGGACGGTCAGGTCGAGCAGGAAGGGACGCGGTGCGAAGTCAAGAACTTGAACGGCGTGCGCTTCATCGCCGGTGCCGTCGGTGCGTCCCTTTGTTGAACTCTCTTCTCTGGCAGGTTGTAGAAACCTCACGTCTGACCACCTGGCGCGCACACACACACACACAGAATCCGAGATTCGACGCCAGATCGCCGACCTCGAGCGCGGCGTCCCCATCACACAAGCCACGCGCGGTTTCGACGCCCTGACCCTCTCGACCTTTCACCTCCGCTCGAAAGAATCCTCGCCCGATTACCGCTACATGCCCGATCCCGAACTCGGTCCCGTCGTCCTGTCGCCCGCAGCTCTCAAGGCGCTCGAAACGGAATTGCCAGAGTTGCCGATCGAGGCGGAGGAACGGTTGGAGAAGGCGTATGGGTTGGGGAAGAGGGAGTGTGAGGTTTTGGTGGCGTTGGGAGAAGGGCCGGAAGATGCTGCTGCGGCGGCGGCTGAGATGGAACCCGGGATTGGCGTGAGGTGGTTCGAGCAACTCGCGCACGGTCGGGATCCCAAAAAGGCAGCCAACTGGTGAGCTGCCCCTCCTCTTTTGCGAGCCGTCATCGCAAACTCGACTTTGTGTTGTTGGCGAAACTCGAAGACTCATCTTCTTTAGCGTTCGGCTTCTCTCACAGGCTCATCCACACCTTGCTCGGTCTGCTCACTCGCTCGAGCTATACCCTCTCGACCTCACCTATCTCGGCAAGCGAGCTCGGCGCGCTGATCGACGCCGTCACGACTCAGCGCATGACCGGCACCGAAGCCAAGACCCTCCTAGCCGACTTCTTGTCCGCTGCATCTTCGTCCTCGACTTCGGCTCCGACGGCGGCACCGACTCCAACGTTCGGAACCCAACTCGCCAGCGTCCTCGAATCTCGTCCCGTAGCTGGCCCCGCCCAATCGGGACACGCCGCCGACTCCTCGCCATCCCCGTCTTCCGCCGCCACCACCGCCGCCGCAGCAGACGACCCTCTCTTCACCCTAGTCACAGACGTGATCGCCTCCCACCCTGACGAAGTCGCCAAGATCAGGAAGGGGCAACTCAAAGTCGTGAAACGCCTCGTCGGCGAGTCGATGAAGCGCAGTCGAGGGAGGGCGGACGCGAAAAAGGTGGAGGAGATGCTGCTCGAGCGGCTGACTGGTGATCAGGCGTAGGTTTGTCGCGTCGCAAACGAGGTGGACTCATCATTGCAGCTTGGAGTTTCACGGTCGGAGAAGCTTCTCGGCGTGAGAACCGACAGGAAACCTCCCTGTCCGTGCATACTGTACAGACCGACAGACGTTCTTCAGCACCCCCGCCGTGCACAGCGAAGTGTTGGAAGTGACAGGGTTACGCAATGACTACGAAGGTGGAGCTAACACGCCTTCCTCCGGCAAAAGCCCGAGGTCGCGCAGGCGCTTCGCCTCTCTCTCCAACTCTGAAAGACGCTCCTCCAGCTCCTGCCTCTCCTTCTTGGTCTGCTGCAGCCCCTTCTCCGCCTGCTGCACCATCTCCCTCAACTCTTCCTCGCTGTGAGTTTGCACCAAGCGTACTGGCACCACCAATTTCAGCCACGCCTCGCGAGTCGCTTCAGCCGCGCTCTGCGTGGAGGGTTCTGTCACTGCGCGGCTGGCGGGCGAGAAGTAGAAGTGATCGGGGGGAAAGTCGTCTTGACGCCGAGGAGGATCCGTATTCGAGACGATCAAAGCGACGGCGGCGCCGGTTTCATGGGCAAAACTCGCAACCTGACAACAGCGGTTTACAGTGAGGGTGGATGCGCCGCGGACTCGGGACAAAGGCGGACGTACTGCTGGCTTGGAGAAGTGGGAGTTGTTCGCGGTAAAGGCGTCGAACACGAGTAGTGTTCTGCTTTTGGACGTTCCGGTCCGTGAAGTACTTGTCCGTCAGGTCTTGATCACCTGCGAGCGGATACCGGTGAATAAGTACTCAAGTCCAGCTGAAAGCATGGAAGAGGGGAGCTGAACTCACGGAAAATGGTGCGCCTCTCGTCCATCCGAAGCGGTGTACCGTCGAGGTGGGTCCAGCGGCGGTGGCGAGTTTGGTCCTTTCCGACATTTCGGTCTTCCTCCGCGTCCGGCGCTTCGTTGAGCTCCCTCAAGCCAAGCTCAACTATATCTGCATCTGCTGTGAGCTGTGGCAGGTGCTTATGCGCTTCGCCACCGAGGACGAGCGGACCATCGAGCGCGGAATTTGCCGCGCCACCAGCTTGCGGAGGACGACTTAATCTGAGAGCACAAGGGAGACGTCAGCTATTCCAGTCTGCAACTCAGCGAAACGACATTTCGCTCACCTTGCTATATCGCTTGATCGAGCGGAAGGCGTCCGTAGTCGTGCGGTGTCAATTGGTTGAGCGTCTTCGGCGACGAGGCGAAACAGCTCGCGAGCGGGGCCGGAAGCGAGTAAGCGGGAGTATGTTCCTCGAGCCACGCGACGACGGCCTTTCGTCCAAACCTTGCCATCACTTGGTCGTACCGCCCACCAATCACGCATCTTCCATCAGATAGTCCACGAGAAGGCGATCAAATTCGACGTTCCAATCGACGCAGTCGAGCGCCGATCCTGTCCCCTCGATGCCATTGGCGAGCGCACTGGCGAGCGCACGACGCAAGCCTGCTTCCGTACCGCTGCCCGGCCAGTTCGGGCCGAGGTCCTCGCGCACCTCGCTCGCAGCAGTGCTCAGGCTGGCGGTACCGAACCGCTTGAAGTACCGTTCGATCTCTTCCGACTTTGAGACGTCGATGTAATCGAGGCGGATGCGGCGAAGTTGCGGCGGGCGCGCTCGTCCGGTGAGTTCCTGAAGTAGGCGATTGGTGACCCAAGTGTAGTACTCGAACCCGATCGACTCCAAGTTCGCCGTCGCGAGATACGCCGGCAGCTCGGATTCGTAAAAGGTATTCGATCCGAGTTGGAGGTGACGAAGGCCGGCCGGCAAGGCCTGGAAGTACCGACTCGGGACTCCGTGCCCGAGGTTGTTTGGCAGCTTCAAGGTCGTGAAAGCTCGAGGGTGGCTCGGAGAGAATGGCGGTAATGGCGGGCATGAGATTGGACTGAGTGATCATGAGGTGCAGGTCCCGCAAGCTGGGAAGGAATCGTCGAAACAGTTCGGCGGCGCCGAGTATCTTGCTCAGAAAGGAGTCCGAAATGTGCAGCTCGACGAGTCGCGGCAGTGCTCCCTTCGGTGCGGCGGGTGCCGTTACGGAAGGGTCGAAATCCACAGGAACATCGCAAGTGTCGATTTTGAAGACGCGCAGCTCGGAGAAACGCGACGTAAGATTCCATAGGTTTTGCCTCTGGAGGAGATTGATGATATTGGCGAGTTGCAAGTCCAGACGTCGTACGGGCGGCGACGGTAGTGCCGCCAGAACGGCGGACGCTTCGTCGAACGGGGCGCCGTGCAGGGTCAGCTCCTTCAGTTGCGTAAAGGTGCGGATCGTCGCCTTGCTCAGCTGGAGGCGGGGACGGTCGAGGGTCGAGTCGGTGTTGCGTATCGTCAAGCGGCCGACGAGCTGACCGACTGACGGGTTCTGCTGGACGACCGCGTCAAAGCAGGCCATCGCGTCCGCATCGGAGCCGAGGATGAACTCGCTGTACAGGATCGACTGGGCGGCATTGCGTACGCGGCGGCAGACCGACAAAAGCGGTACGAGTGGGTTGTCGCACGTCCCGAACCGCTGCGCGCGGTAGTCGAAGGTTCGGACGAGAAGTTCGTCCGGGAGCGAGAGTAGCGACGGCATCTGTTTTGCGAGAGCTCGTAGGGTAAACTTCTGAGTCTGACGGCGTGCGAGCCGCGTAGGCGCTGAGAGCAAGCGCGAGGGAGTTGGATGAGATGGTGCGAAGACCGGGAAGTTTGTCTGCAAGTCAGCGACCTCCCGCGCAGTGCGTCCGAGCCCCACAGCGTCTCACCTAGGGAGGTATCCTGGCGCTCGAGTGCTTTCGAGCGGCACGCGATTGCCGGTGCGGTTGCGAGGAGCGTCGAAGAGCGAAGAGTTGAGTCAACATTGGCGATGTCAATGGCCGGAATTGACATCTCGACCGCTGGTCGAATTGACATCTCGCCAGCTTGTCCGAGTCTTTGCGGAGGAATACGGGTCTATGTTACGACACATAAGCTACAGATTGGAGGAGGCTGCCGGATTGTTCGAAGCGAATCATATCATGCGACGAGAAGGCGCGCAAATGCAGGAGCGCTCTAGATGAGCTCGATATCGCCCGCTTCGAGCAGAGCGCGGATGGTGCTATACCGACACATGTGTTGCGAACCGGCGGTGAAGACGAACGTCTCGCCGCTGCGAGAGAGAGGGTACAATTCCGTCAGCGGCGGGAAGCACGTGCACGACCTTTGTTTTCGGCCACCGGAACGTACTCAGGGAGGACGACGGGTGCACAGTCTTTGCGAGCGCGAAAGAAGACGGGTTTGGAAAAGTCGGGCGTAGGCACTGTTTGTTTCAGTTTCGGGGAGGTTAGCGAAGCGACTCGGGTCGAAGGGAGAAGAGCAAGGGAGCGCACTAGGTGGAGGCTGTCGCGCGATTTGTTCGGGCATGGCGTCCATCGCGCATGCGTCCTGGTACGCTTTGACGAGGCGGACGTAGCTGCGCGTACAACGAGGCGAGAGGGTGAGTTTCAGCGAGGCTTGCGCTTTCGAGGAAGAGATGGCGGACAGTCGCCTACCCTTCGGCGTGAGCGATCTCGTTGGAGTATAATCGTTGCTTCACGTCGGCGAGCGAGAGGTAGTACTCCGGGCACTGCTCGAGCTGGTGATAGCGCAGACGAGGTCAGGAGACGGTCACTCTTTGCCCTCGTCCGACTCGCGGAAGAACGCACTTTCCATATCCGCTCGCGGGTGTACATCTTGAGGACGTGAGACGCGCGCATGTTCTCGGTGGCGACGACTGTTGCGGCGAGGTAGAACGATTCGTCCATGCCGGCGGTCGACTGTGCTTTCCGCACCAGCTCTTTCTGCACGCACGAACAGGAGTTCAGCGATCTCGTCGGATGCGGACGAATGGGGCGGCACTGACTCTTCGGGCGAGATCCTTGACGACTCGCTCGACGACCTTTGTCGGGAACTTGAGCAGTTCCGGCGCGCCCATCTCGTTTTGCCACGCCCTCAACAATTGCTGGACGTTCCTGCCGTCTCGACCTCTGGAAGAACCGCCCGCCAAAATATCGTCCAGCGAGGGCGAGTCTCCCCTCGTGCTCGAATACCCGTTGGTCGTGTTGCCTCGGAGTGCGCGGACTGAACTGCCGCCGGCTCCTGCTGCTGTCGCACCACCGGTGACACTCGAGACTCGTCCTCCGCCTGCTGCCCGCCCGCCGGTCGCGACCGAGCTGCCTCGCTCATAGCTGTCGTTTGCTTCGGATCCCTGTGCCGGCAGCGGCGGCAGGAACGGCGACTGGCTTCGGAGATTGAGCGAGTCGTAGTCGAGCGAGTCTTGTCGAGGTGCAGCAGCGCGGTCGCTCTGGAGCGATTCTTGACCGGTCTCGAGGTCAACGAGATCGTCGTCGTCGTCGTCAAAGAAGCCTCGCCCTGGCCGACTCATCCTCGCGGCGGGTCTATGGTGCAAGCGGGGTTTTGGTCAACCGCGCCTCGACGCGAGCAAGCAAGCCGGCGCGGACTCCGCGGAGATACGCAGTGGCGGCTGCAAGCTGGTTCATGTCAAGCTCTCTCTCTTGGTCCTGCCCCCGCTCAGTAAGTTACGCTCTGATCAGCATCTGTAGTCACACACAGCTTGTCCTCGCTTGCTGCAGGAAAAACTGTCGGCGCGTCGATCGCCTTGCAGGTGATCTGGGGTCGGCGAGCTCATCACTCGCACTCAAGCGCGGGGCTCTGCCGTCCCTCCGCACGTGAAAACTCTGCTCGCTCTTCCTGCGCGGAGCAGCAGCGGGTGGCGTGCTCATTTGAAAGCTTTTGCACCCTCGGCGTGGTGGCACGACTTGCTGCTTCGTTCGCACGCACTCACCCCCCTACGATCCGCAGCTCTACACGGCCTGGCCTCGTTGCTGCTGCCCTTGCTTTGATCGACGCACACGCCAACTCCTCGAGCTCGACGGCTTTGACCTCGATCGCATCATCTTCCGCAACCTCGAAGAAGCTTGACTCGGCGGCCCACGCCCCTTGATTCCCTCTGCACAACCAACCCCACGACCACACAAACACACGCACCAAAGAGTCGCCGTCAGATGTCCCCCTCGTCTCCGGTCATCGACCACACCCCGGCCGTGCCACCCGCGCCCGTCGCCGGCCTGCACGACTTCAAGCACCACCACCACCAAGATGTCGAGAAGGCGTCTCCGGCCGGCAGCGTCACGTACGGAGGCGAGGATGCCGTGCCCGGACACGGACCGCAAGAACCGCAACTCGCACGGAGGTTGAACGCGAGGCAGATCACCTTTATCGGTTTCTCAGGAGGTATCGGTACAGGGTGCGTTCACGGCGCCGGTACACCAGGAGCGACATGACGGAAAGCTGACGACGATGCTGCACCGCTCGACAGTCTCTTCGTCGGAGTCGGATCCGCCTACGCGAAGTCCGGTCCGGCCGGTCTCTTGCTGTCAGTCCACCTCCCGCTTCGAAGTCGCCAAGGATTGTCTGAACTGATCTCTCTCCTCTATGCAGCGCATACGGCGTGGTCGGCTCGATCTTGTGGTGTGTCATGCAGAGTATCGGCGAGTTGGCCACCCTTGTGAGTCGCGACCCCTCCCTGCGTTCCGTCAACCTCAAACTTACAGATTATGCCGCACTATCACAGATCCCGACAGCCGGTTCTTTCCCTCATTGGGCCACTCGCTTCATCGACCCGGCCGTTGGCTTTTCCCTCGGTCCGTTTCATTGCTCTCGCCGAGTCCTGTCTGTGGCGAATCAATCCTGACACCGACGTTCCCGCCACGCAGCTCTGAGTTACGGATACTGCTACACCATCGCCATCGCGTCCGAGGTCTCTGCCGCATCCGTCATCGTCTCGTACTGGACTGACATCTCGCCCGCACTCGTTATTTCCATCGGTCTCGCCCTGATCCTCTTCATCAACCTCATGCCCATCCGATTGTACGTCCACATCAGGTCCTTGCATCTCTGCAGCGATCCCGCACTAACCTCGCCCCCACAGCTACGGAGAAGCCGAGGTTGTTTCGGCCATCGTCAAGATCACTTGCTTCCTCGGGTTGATCTTCACTTCGCTCGTCATCACTCTCGGCGGCGCGCCGAACCATGAGCGAATTGGCTTCCGCTACTGGAACAACCCGGGCCCCTGGACCAACTTCAATGGTGAGTAGCACCCGCAGCTCATTCGCAGCAGCCACTCTGATCCCAGGACTGACTTTGTTGCGTCGTTCTGCCCGACAGGTATCACCGGACCGAAGGGTCACTTCCTCGGTTTCATGGCCGCCTTCGTCAACGCCTCGTTCAGTTTCATCGGTATCGAGACCGTCGTCATCGCCGCCGCCGAAGCCGAGAACCCGCACCGTTCGATCCCGAAAGCCGCCCGCCGCGTCACCTACCGGATCTCGTTCTTCTACATCCTCGGCGCCATCTTGATCGGCATGATCATCGACCCGCGCGACCCGGGACTCGTCTCGGGTGCTGGCAACGCCAACGCGAGTCCCTGGACGCTTGCGATCAAGCAGGCCGGAATCTCGGCCCTTCCCTCCATTGTCAACGTGCGTGAAACTCGTATAGGTTGCTCGCTGTCCTCCTGCATACTGACGCGAGTCGGCTGCGTTACAGGCCTGCATCCTCATCTCTGCGTGGTCCGCCGGTAACAGCTACTGCTGGGTCGGCGCGCGCATGATCGTGGCCATGACCACCGACCGCCAGCTGCCGTCCTTCTTCGGCATCACCAACAAGTACGGCACCCCGTACTACGCCGTCGTCGCCTCCTTCCTGTTTGGTCCCCTCGCGTACCTCTCGCTCGGCAGCGGCGGCGCCTCGCAGGCGTTTGCGTGGCTGCAGAACCTGTCGACCGTCGCGGGCTTGATCGCGTGGGCGACGCTCTGCTTCGCCTTTATCCGGTTCTACCGGGGCTGCAAGGTTCAAGGGGTCGACCGCGACTCGTTCCCGTGGAAGGGACCGTTCCAACCCTTCACGGCTTGGTACGGCTTCATTGGAAGTATCATCATCACCCTCGTCTCGGGCTTTGCCGTCTTCCTCAACGGTAACTGGGACGTGCAGGACTTTGTGAGTCCCCGGCCGCTCTCTTCATCTGAAATGGACCCGGAAGCTGACGCTACGCCTCTTCGCAGATCGCATCCTACATCGGTATCCCCATTTTCATCGTCCCCATCATCCTGTGGAAGGTGTTCAAGCGCAGCAAGGTCAGTCCTCTTTTCTTTCCCGTCAGAAGCGGTCCTTCGCGTCGACTCGACACTCACTCTCGCCCCTCCCTCGCAGTTTGTCCGCGCGCGCGACATGGACCTGTGGTCCGGCCGCCTCGACTCGTCCAAGCTGCCGGTTCCCCCAACGCCTCATACGCCGTGGGAAAAGTTCATCGACTGGCTTTTCTAGATCGACTGCGCTCGTCCCATAGAGGACTTTCTTCTCTCTCCTATAGACTCTTTCCCACACATACATACTATATCTTACATCTTCTCTGGGGAGGCGGGCCTTTATATTCCTTAGACAAGGGCTCGCCGCATCGTTTTCTCTCTCTATCACTTCCACTGGGGCTGGGTACACGCTCTTCAACGGAGCATGTCGTTGTACCATTATCTCGCACTCGCTTGAAATGACATCCAACTGTCATTTTCTCTCTCATTACATCGTCTTGGGTCTTGTCTGCGAGAGTCTATGTTGCGCTGGTCCGTTCGTCGGCTGCTGTTCGTGGAGGGCTGAGCCTCGCGCCGAGTCCCGTTTCTCGACTCGCATCGCCGTCCTTGCCGCCGCCGCCGGTTGCCGCATTCTTCTGCATCCCGAGTGCCTCAGCCACGATCTCGTTCCACTCCATCTGCCCCTGCGCTCTCCTCTCAAAACCGACCGCGTCAGGCGGCAGTTCCGCAGCATCCAGAGAGCCGTAGTAGGCCAGGAGGGCGGTATCGAGGACGATGTCGGCAGTGAGACCGGTCACGGCGGAGTGGCGAGCAGATTTGTCGTCAGAAGCGCGGGAGGACGGCAGGGTGGAGAATGAGTGGAGACGATACGGGCGCGAGAGGAGCCATGTATAGTCTGTGTAGGTGTGAGAGAGCCTCTCGGTGTCGTCGTTAGCGGCGTTGTTGTTGTCGTTGTCGTTGTCGGTCGGGAGCATCAAGAAAGATCGTAACGGGAGGTGGAAGATCGCGTCGACTTCGTCTGGGTTTGGCTTGAGGAACGAAGGCAGACAGGACGTGGAAGCCGTTTCGGGAGGTTGGAGGAGGAGGTAGACGACGGGGAGGACGACGAGCAGCGTGCGCGACGAGTAGGCTGGCAAGGTTGTCAAGTACAAGAGCGGAGCCGGGTCGGCTTGATTCGATGTTGGTGGTTGCCCTGGTCGGAGCGGTAACGGGAGGCCGATCTCTTCGTGCGCTTCTCGTAGCTGCGAACGTGTACGAGGCATCAGAGTCGAGCCCTGAACACTTTGCCCCCAGAACGACGCCTCACCGCCGTCCACTCTCCACCCACGCCGTCACCTTCCTCCCACCTTCCGCCTGGCAGAGCTGTCTCGCCGGGATGCGACCTCAGATGTTTCGACCGCGTCGTGAGCGTGACCGACAGTTCGCCCGTTGGGTCCAGGTGCAGCAAGACGAGGACGGCCGCCAATCGATTGGTGGGGTATCTTTTCAGGAGGTCACCGGGGAGAGTCAGCGACGAGGTGAGCTTTCGGGGAAAGGGGATGGGCTAGCGCACTCTATGGTCGGAGACGGAGCGCGGTACGCTGCCAAGCGGCGGAGACCTGAGCGAGCCGCAGGAGTCGCACCCGCGAGTGTCGTGGCCAAGGCAGCGTCGAGTTCAGCGAGGCTGCTGCTCCTGTCGGTCATGCTGGGCTTCCAGCTTTGACGGAGCGTGCAGCAAGATCTGTAGCAGAGGAGCAAGGAAGCGAAGAAGAAGCGGATCCGTCATCTCCGCAAGCCGGTAAACATGACCAAGCATCTCGCGCGAAGAGGTGTCTCTGCCGCAGTCAAGTCTCGTATAGCATCGAGCGCGCACCGAGACGCGGCGGTGGCAGATCGCGCAGTAGCTGTACCCCAATACGTGTAGAGCCGTGTACAGTACATACTGACGTGTCGTCGATCGTGAACGTCTTGGAAAGTCGGGGTCAAAAGGCAATCGACGAGGCGAAGTCCGAGGGCAGTGGCGTCGAGACCGCGGGCAATGCACGATGGCATGCCGTCTTCGGTTGCAGCAGCTTGTAAAGGCATCGATAACGAGAGCGCCCCTTGCCTTCCTGCTCTTTACCAGCAGGACCTCGGGTCCGCCGCCGTGTCCTCCTCCTCCCTCCGAGCTCTCCTGAGAGGACGCGCTGCTCTTCCGGCCCTCCGGACATTCTGGAAACGGACTCCGAAACAAGAGTCAACAAAAAAAAGTCTTTCCTTGTCCCGCCCGGGCATGCGCAGGTACCGGCTGCACGTGAATGCCGGTCACCTTCCTCTGGATTGACTCTTTTTGACTGATTTCACGCGCTGGCTGCCATCTCTCCACACGCTGGACCCCCGCTGATCCCTGCGTATTCCTTGCTTCGAGGCCGGTTCGCTCCCTCGTCCATCTCGCCGGATTTTAGCACCGGACATACATTGCGCTGCAACTCCACTGCTCGTCGTCGTCTTCGCCGCCGCCGCTTCTCTGAAGTTACCCTATACTGCCAGCTTTCCGGTGTCGCTCAGTCACGAGCAACGTTTCCGCCTGCCCACCATTCGCGCGTCCAAGCCCTCTTCTCTCGCCGCCGGGCTCGCCGTCGGATTGCAGCAGACTCGCCGCGTTCAAGCTGCCGCGTCGATCACTTTTTTTCCCGCCTCGACTCGCACCTCGTCTCTCGCCCTCCGCACCCGCTCCTTCGCCACGACCAGACCACGCAGGATGCCTCAGCACTTTGCCGCGACTCAGGCCCTCCCCGGCGGTCCCGAGCCCGCCTTTATCGGCACCAAGGAGCTCTTGATCGAACGCGCGCTCGCCCGCCTTCGCTCGATCCCTTCCCCCCTCGAGCAGTACACCTTCCTCGCCAGCCTCCGCAACCGCAATGCCGACGTCTTCTACGGCCTCGTCGGTGGCAACATGAAAGAGTGCTGCGTGAGTCCACCTCGTCGAGTTGTGCAGGATCCCCGACCTGCTCCGACCGCGGAACCGATGTGTCCCGAAGTGCTTCGAAACCCTCCGCGAGGCAAGCGAGCGAGTGTGGGCAGGGAGGGTCCTTTAGTTGGCGTGGAGGCAAAATTCTCCTGGACGAGGGGAGCCAGCGAGCGGCAATGGAGCAGGAGCGAAAGGGGACGTCTGCAGAGTTGCCGCGGCACGCGACTGGCGGACGCTTCCCTGTTGCCTTCCCCGTCGGTCCACGCCCAAACGAAGCATTAGGCATGTCTCTATGGACCGGAAGCTAACCGCCGCTCTACACCGCATCCGACCCATCGCCGAAAACAGCCCATCATCTAGTGCGTCCAGGACTTTCGCCGATTTCCCCTCCTCTCTCGACCGCTTGCGGCCCAAAGCTAACCTTTTGCTCGTGTAGCACTCCTACGATCGGTCTCGCATGCCAGAACTGGTCGCTTATCCACCCTCCCCCGACCGAGCGCGATGACAAGGTCTCGTCGCTGTACCTTTCGTACGCCGACATGCCCAATATCGGAAACATCCTCCGCGACCTCAAGACCAAGCTGCCTCACGAGGAGATGGAAATCTCGGTGCGTTGAACTCGATCCGGGATGTTTTTGGTGGTGTCGGAAACCGACTTGAGAAGAGTCGCGCCTGATTCCTGCTCGACCGCGTACTCGTACTCGTCAACGCAGGTCGTTACGGACGGCTCCCGCGTCCTCGGTCTCGGTGACCTCGGCGTTGGCGGCATGGGTATCTCGCAGGGCAAGCTGTCGCTCTATGTCGCCGCGGGCGGCGTGAACCCCAAAGCGGCGCGTTTTCCCTTTCCCTGATCCACATTCTCGAGGGAGGCGGGCTTACCCCTCTTTTGACCGACTATACAGACCCTTCCGATCACGCTCGACTTTGGTACGGACAACGAGAAGCTCCTCGCCGACCCGCTTTGTAAGCCCCATCCGAACTCGGGGGGAAAAGCTCCTTCCGCACACCGGATCTTTTCTGATCACACCCCTTACAGACCTCGGCATGAGGCAGCGCCGTCTCCCGGATGACAAGTGCGAGGAGTTTGTCGACGTGTTCATGAAGGAGATGCACGCCACGTTCCCCAACATGGTGCGTTTACTCCGACTTGAATCGCCGCCTCTCCGGCTCCTGATGTCGACGCGAGTGGATCTCCTGACGCGTCCTCGCTTCACGCTCTTAACATCACCCCGCAGATCATCCAATTCGAGGACTTCCACACCACGCTCGCGTTCCCCCTCCTGCAAAAGAACCGCGACGTCTACCCGTGCTTCAACGGTAAAGCTCTCTTTGATAATTTGCCCCTCGCGTTTGCAGCTGACACTGCGAGGATCATCTGAACACGCGCCTTTGCAGATGACATCCAGGGAACCGGCGCCGTCGTCCTCGCCGGCGCGATTCGCGCCTTCCACCTGAACGGCATCCCGCTCAAGGACCAGAAGATTCTCTTCTTCGGCGCTGGCTCGTCCGGAGTGGTGCGTTCTCTCTTCTGCTTACTCTTGAAAGGTGCCGAGCGAGCTTCACTGACTGCTATCCCCTCTGTCGACGTGCAGGGCGTCGCCGAGACGATCGCGCGCTACTTTGAGCTTCAGGGCATGAGCCAGGAGGAGGCCAAGTCCAAGTTCTGGCTCGTCGACTCGAGGGTGCGTTGTCGCACTGTCTCTACTCATCTCTGCTGATCTGAATCAGTTGGCCGCGGCTGACGGACGAACGGGTGACGACGCAGGGTCTCGTCGCGCACAACCGTGGCGACAAGCTTCCCGAGCACAAGCGCTACCTCGCTCGCTCCGAGCCGGACGCGCCGAAACTCAAGACGTTGCAGGAGGTGCTCGAGCATGTGCAGCCGACGGCGCTGATGGGTCTGTCGACTCTTGGCGGCGCCTTTACCAAAGAGAGTGAGCCGCCCGTTTCCTTGGTCTCTTCCTCTCACTCCTTCCTGCGGTCCGAAGCGCCGGCTTTGAACGCTACAGACGCTGATGCGTTTGCCTGCTGTCTGCTATCGCGTCGCACCTCGTATCCCGCTTTCAAGTCCTCAACCTGATGGCTCAGTACAACAAGCGCCCGATCGTCTTTGCGCTCAGCAACCCGGTCGCACAAGCCGAGGCGACGTTCGAGGAGGCGGTCGAGGGCACTGACGGCCGCGTGCTGTACGCGTCCGGCTCGCCGTTCGACCCGGTCGAGTACAAGGGAAAGCGGTTCGAGCCCGGCCAGGGGAACAACATGGTGAGTTGGCGGCTCTCCACGGGGATTCCTGATCAGCCTGGTCACTGAGCTCGCCTATCTCCAGTACATCTTCCCTGCGATCGGCCTCGCTTCTGTCATTGCGAAAGTGGAAAAGGTACGTGGGGACTTCTCCTCCGGAAGAGCGCGTCTGACACAGTATCCTCAATCACAGATTCCCGAAGAGCTCATTCAGGCCGCGGCGGTTGGGCTTGCCAATTCTCTCACGCCCGAAGAGAAGCAGAGGGACCTGCTCTACCCCGACGTCGAGCGCGTGCGTCGTTTGGCTTGTATACTCGGAAGCAGAGCCGCAGAACTGGGCTGACTCCCTTCAGTTCGAGCAGATCCGTGAAGTCTCGATTAAAGTCGCGGTCAAGGTCGTTCAGACGGCTCAGCAACTCGACATTCACCGCGACAAGACGCTTCCGACTTCTGAGTCGGAGCTGGAAGGAGTCATTCGCGCAAGGATGTATCACCCTCTTCTGTCGGCGGAGAACTAGGGAAAGAGGTCGCTTGGTCGTAGGGGAAGGAGAGCTTTTGTCGCAATACCCGCTTGTCGTTCACTGTACATCATGCCTCGGCTCGATCCGAGCTAGACAGGCTCTGCAGACGGCTGCCTCCCTCCCGACGTGAAGATCAATCCCTCCCCTTCGCTTGAGCAGAACTTGCCTGCCTAACTAGTATCACCGCCTCCTCTCCGCTATAACGTTGACCATGCTATTAATGAGGGTTTGGACTTCCCGTGATGACCGCACCGACGAGTACAGTACGAAAGCAGTAATTGCAGGGGGAAAAAAAAAACTGAAAGCCAACAAGAGAGGCAGAAGCAAGCAAGCAAATGTACGTACTGCGCCGACGAAGGTCCAGCCTACTCGTCCGCCAGAGATCATCTCCTTCTCTCTACACCCATTCTATACTTTCCCTGTGTTAACTCTACAAATCAGCGTAGGTGCTCAGCCAACAAGATGCAACGGAGAACGCACTCCTGAGGTTGAGCCTGCCAATCCTGTGCGAAACAGCAGAGGCTGTGGTGCCAAGCTCTTTAGCTATGGCCGGGTAAGTAAGCTTGCGCTCGAAGGCGTCTCGGAGCGCGGCGTCCTGGTCCTTGTCCCACGAGACTCTTGCGCGGTCTTCTGTACATCGGACATGGGCAGTTAGTAAGGCGAGAGAGAAGGGTCCGAAGACCGTCAACGCACTTCCGAGACCCAGCTTTTCCTTGCGATGGCAGACCATGGACCTCGTCACATTGAGCGCTTTGGCGATATCGTTGATCGGCGTTTCGAGGTCGGCTGCTTCACGTAAGTACTGGTCGTCCTCGACACTCCAAACGTGCTTCGAGCGTTTCGTCCTCTTCGGCCCCGGCTTGATGATGTCGCGCCTGTTCCTGACGGCCTTCGCCGCGCGTCCGATCTTGGCGCCGATGGTGACCGCGCTCTCTCCGGCTTCGAGACCCTTCGTGACGGCCGCGTCTTCCGCGGCTGTAAAGAACGGGGTCACCTTCGCGGTAGGCCAACTTTTGTTCGTCTTGGCCTGATAGTGAACGCTCAGCGAGGTGAAACTGCGCTTAAGTTCATCAGCGGCGACCTTGAGCGCGACCTGCTGTTCCGCGAGCTCGAACATGCGCTTCTCCTCCTTCTTGGTCCAGTTGCGACGGTCCCCGCCCGCTTTGGGCGAAGGCCAAGTCTTGTCGGTCAAGCGCTTGTAACGAGCGTGCGCAACCGACACAGAACGGTCAAGCTCCGCGGCAGCCTTGGTGAGCGTTGTCGTGCCATCAGCAAGCGCGAGCAGCTTCTTATCCTCGGTGGTCGTCCATTTGCGAACCGGGCGCCTTTTCTTCGGTACGGCGACCACACCCGAATGGCTGCCAGTCGCAGAGGTCGATCCGCCGGCCGGAGCAGGAGCAGTTGGCGAATGCGACGTCGCGGTGGTTGTGGTCGCCCTGCTCCTGTTGGTGGCGCGCTGCGGACCACGCGCCTGCGCGATCTTGTTTCCACGCTGCTTGCCAATGCCCGCCGACTTCAACCCCTCCGAATCGTCGTCCTCCGCTTCGCTCGACTCGGCCATCCTGACGTCGACTTCATCAAGCAAGTCGTCGTCGTCGTCGCTTTCAAGATCCTCGACTTTCTCTGAGCCAAACTCCTGCTCGCGCCCGCTCGCGTCGTCGAGCATGTCGACATCTTCCATCTCGACGTCGGTGACGATTCCGGCGTCGCGCTGATCTTCGCTCTCCTCCGGACCATCATGCCGATACTCATCTTCCGACGAGTCGGCATCCGATCCATCGCTGTCGTCGTCGTCATCAGACATGGCCACGCGGTAGTTGATCGAGCGTCCGTCGCCGCGACGGGGAGACGAGCGGTTCGAGGCTCTGGAGGAAGACGCGATGGGCGAGGCTGACGTGGAGGGGGACGAGTCGACGGTGGAGGCAGGTTCCGGTGTAGACGGAGGAGCCGTATCGGTCGAAGACGGCGACGTAGCGGGATCCGGAGAAATTGGTGACGCCGAACGGAGCGAAGTTGACAGGGCGAGCGGAGACGATTCGCCGAGAGAAGAAAATGAGCTGGGCGAAGACGACGCTTCGAGCGGAGACGAGGAATCCGAGAGCCGCGAGGTGGTTGCAGCGGATGAGTTCCGGTCGGTGGAGGAGTCGGTGGTCGGCAAGGGCGCGGGAGAGACGGCGCGCGCTTTGCCCTTTCTGCGTTCCGGAATTGCTTCTGTCGGAGACGCCAGAGTCGGTGCGGCAGCGGTCGCGGGATCGTCGACTTCGGCGGTTGAAGAGAAGTCCGGCGGCGTTGGCAGCCAGAAAGAGTCCGATTCGAGCGAGTTTTGACCGAAGCCCATGTCGACGTCTTCTTCGTCGTCGTCGGCGAAAGCGAGAGGGAGAGGCAGGGTGAACGCGGATTCTTCGGCAGCGGAGAGTGCTCCAGGGAGCGGCAAAGGATATATCGGCTGATCGGCGTCGTAATCGCTTGCTGGCCGGCTGTCGAGGTCTTGCGTCGCGGTAGTCGGAACAGTTGGCGGTGCGGCGCGAGAGGTGGTACAGTTTTCGGCGGCGGCCTGACCGGCTCCGACAGCAGGAGCGTGGGGGCGAAGGAAGTCCGCGCCGTCGGCCCCGGACCTCCCCGGCGCGCCGTGGTAGATCAGGAGGATCCGCCGAGCTTGTTGAGCGCAGCTCGGCATGCCGGGGACAGCGGTGGCGCTGGCTGCTGGCAGGTCCGCGATTTCGCGGAGCAGCTTCGGCAGACGCACGCGCTGCAGATGGAGTCCACAGTACTGTGGGTCAGCTGCCGCCCTGTCTTCGGTCTGCATATGACATCACGCACGTAGAAAGTTGAGTACCCCACTCGCGATTTCGCGAGGGTGTTGAGGAGCGACGAGGCGCGGGCAGCCTCCTGCGCGAGATTCGGCAATCAGTCGAGAGTCTCTAGTCTCGAGGCTAAAAGCTCAAAATCTCACGGTGATCACAAGTTTGAACTTTCCGTCTCTTTCGAAAAACATCTGCAGAGTCCGATGTCAATGCGCGATCTGGATTCTGCGAAGGACCCAGTTGAGTCGAACTCACCGTTTCGAGGGCGTCACGAATCGCGCAGAGCGCTCCCTCGACTGGCGTGGCTGTTGTGAAAGACATGTCAGTTCACGCTACCCATATAACAAAGTAGGACGCTCACGAACAGGATTTCGGTCCTTGCTTCGACGACAAAGTCGCGGGCGCGGCGACATTGCGATGGTGTGCATTTTCTGACTTGGCGATGGGAGCGTTGCCAGCAATTGCGGGTCGTATTCGCCATCAGCATGCGGTAGATCACCGGAGACCAAAAAAGTAGTGAAAGGAGACGTACGGGCTTCTGTGGGCGAGGGGGATGCGAGTTCCTCGCCGAACTCGGCAGCTGGTTCCACCGATGGCACAACGCATTCTTCGGACGGAGTTTCAAGCCGCGAGGCGAAAGTCTGTCCGGACTCGACGACGCTGGCGGGGACGTTCACGGCGATCGAGGTCGATCCGGCTTCTGACTCGTCAAGGAGCGACGGGAGACGGACAGCAGCCCCTTGCGTCTCGACGCCCGAGCCCTTGGACGCATCCTGCGCGGTTCCTTGGGCTGGGGCTGAAGCGCCGAGAGCGGCCTCGAGCCTCGCCTTCCGATCAATGAGCGAGTCCACCCAGCGGTCGGCAAATTCGAGCAATCTTATGCGGTCGCCGCTTCGGAGGTGCAGCCTGTAGCCTTTCTTGGTGAACGCATACTTGCGCGTGCCGAGCTTGCGGGAGGCGACCTCGACGAGCTGGCATGGAGGGAAAGCGAAAGAGTCGTCAGCGTCCTCCTCGAGAGGGAAGAAACGGTACCTGTCAAAGTCATCAAGAGAAGTACGCACCTCGTGTTCGCGCGCGCGGAGCTTGCTCTTGTCGTTGACATGGTGACGAAGGCGAGCCAGAGCAGGCTCGAGCGCGATCATCGTGTGCGCGCGGAGTTGTTCTTTGGTGGCCGTCCAGACGACATGGGGCACCCACCCATCGTTCGATCTCTTAATCTGATCGTTCGAGTACTGGTCGAGTTGCTCTGCTCCATTCTTGACCGCAGCGACGCTCGCCGAGGCTCCGGACGGGGCGAGCGGCGAGAGGTGCTCGCCGACAGTGTTCGACGAAGAGTGCGCCGCCTCAAACGAGTATTGTTCGGCTACTGTAGGGAGACAGCGAGCTGAGTATTAGCTGTCGAGCCGCACGCAACAGAGTGCAGCGAAGGTAGAGCTGAGGACAAGGGCAACTCGCCTTGATCGAGTTCGGAGCGCTCTCGGCCGACGACGGCGGTTTCGCCTTTCGCCTCTTCCTCATTACGACGAGGAACCTGACCTTCGAGCCTGAGCTGACGCAGGAACGGACCAGCCGTCATGCGCTCGACCCCGGCTTCGAGCTTGGTGTTGGTCTTGTGCAGGGCGCTCGCTTCCTGCAGCTCCGAATCTGCTCCACGCGACGCCATCGTTCTTGTCAGCTTAGCACGGCGGAGGAGTCTGCCTGCTACGATACAGAGTCTATGCAACGTACCGACTAAGGCGCTCCCGCTGCCCGACACGCCGGCTTTGGCTGACTTCGGCCTGACGCTCCTCGGTACCCTCGCGCTGAGTGGACGAGATCGAACCATCGGTTTCGTGGCGAAGGGAGGCGACAGACCGATGCGCTCGCAGTCGGCATTCGTCAAGACGCGGTCTCGGGGATAGTGAGCACGGATGAGCTGTGTTGGCGGGCTGTGTGGTCAGCCCCGTTCCCTCCGTGGCTTGAGTCGACTCGCTCTCGACACGTACTTTCCCACGCTCTGCAACGGACAGCATGCTTCCTTCTCCTTGGTGTGGGAAATGGGAAACAAGAAACAGAGGCAAGCGGCGCATCCGCTGGCGCGGGCCGACCACCCCCAAAAAAAAGGGCGACCGGCCGCCCATTCACTGCGAGAACCCTCTTTTGCGGTTCATCTCTTCGACGGACGCACAGTCGGCGTCCGTCTGCGCTCTCATCAATGAACCAGTGGGGGAGCAAATCCAGGGAGCGTACGTGGCTCTCTGGGGCGCACTGACCGTGGAACCTTCGCTTCGGCCAACTCGCCTCGACTTTTCCCCCGCAGAGTTCTGCCGCTCGGAAAGGAGCTTTCCCTCAGGAGGAGTCTTCAGGGTGTGGGGTTCTCGCTCTCCGATCCCCGCCGACCAGCCGGCTCTACCTTTGCCGTTGCAATTTTTCCCGCTCCTTCTTCGCCGGACATCCCGAAGCGCACGCACTTCCCGGTCCCCAGACGGTCAAGTCCTCCAGCGTAGCGTACACACGCCGCATACCTGCACGCCAGAAAGCTTAAGCGAGCTCGCTCTTCGTCTTTCGCTCTCTTTGCAGACGAGGTTGAGTATGCCCGCAGGAGCCACCCGCAACCGCCTTCAGGTCCGTGTGAAGTCTTGTACTCCGCAATCGGACAAATCCATCTGACAACACCTCTGGGAGCACAGGCGCATTTGTACTCCGAGAAGGAGAAGGATTGCGCCTACTCGTGCCTCTTCACCCCGGTCGGGGAGCAGCAGCTCCGGGCGTGGTCGATGCAAATCGCCGCCAACCCGATCCCGCTTGATCAACTACAGACTGCACTCTGCCACGCCGTGCCCGACCTGCACCAGTTCTACATTGACCATCCTACGGCACCGCCACTCTTTCACGTCGAAGAGACTCTTGCGCGCCTTGATCGAGCTCATCACCGCGGCATCTACACCGTCGACGTCGTCTGGCTTCAACTTATGTGTTTGAAGAGCGAGATCCCCTACCCGACCCTTTCCGTTCAGGCGCCTCCCGGTCCCACGACCGACTATTGCGTCGAGTTGGACTCCTACCTCGAAGAGCAGGATGTTGTCCTGCATATCTCGGTAAGTTTCTGCTTCTGTATCAGCAGCGATTCAGCGCGGCTTCTCAAGTCAACCTTGCCAACAGGAGACCGCGCGGATGTGCCTATCTCCCTTCCTCGACGCCTATGCCGAACGAAACCAGCTGCAGCTGCAGAACATTCAGCCGACAAAGTTCATGCTCGGTTTCGGGACACAGGAATCTACACCGGAGATGTCACCTTTACAGCCGACATCTGCGGTATCTCGCGCCGCACAACCATTGCGACGGCAGACTCTGGTAAGACAGCTTCGTGGCGAAAGGGGACTTTGTTCTCTCGGCCTCACCTTGTGCTTTTTTCGCTCCAGTTCCCGAGAGTGTCTCAGCTCCGGACGCTCCGTTCAAGAACCCGACCAATCTTAGAACAGTGCTCATGGAGGACGACGTTGGGACTATGAGCAACCTGCTCGAGGACGCCGGTAAGTACTCGCTTGCGTTCTACTGTTTCGGGGTCCCCAAAGCAGGGTGTTCAAAAGCGCGCTTTCATGGCTACAGGTTTCCTCTCGGGCGACGAGGACGCAAATAAGATCCGCTCCCTCTTTCGGAGAGGGATCGCCGCTCTCCAGCTCCGACAGGAGATCCTTGAATTGCGTGAGCCTTGCGACTTCATTGGGTGGAAGCCGTTCCCTGTCAGCACTGACTTCATACGACAGCTATGACGGACAAATCGCTGGCGGCTGAACTCGAAAAGCTCGTTTCGGAGTCCTTGCCGTTCCTCAGCGTCAAGGAGGTTGAGACGCTCTTGCGCCTCTGCCAATCGTCCTACCTCGACAAGAAGACACGCGTCCAACGCATTCTCAAAGAGTGGCGCCGGATCGAAGACGCAGCCATGGACGCCGCTGCGGCGGCGGCAACTCAGGTCTCAACCGCCGCACCTCTTCTAGCGCCGCCCTCTTCTTCTGACAACCCTTCGCTGCCGTCCGATTCTGCTCGGAGACTGTCCGCAGGGAGTCCTCTTGCTCATACGGCTGCGCAAACTGCTCTCGTTTGCGCGCCTCCCTTCGAAGCGCCGGCAGCCTCGCCTGCTCCCGACATCCAGCGCGAGGATCTTGTCGACCAATCAGACGAGCCGTCTACCCTTGAACGTGAAATCTCTTCTCTTCAGATCGAGCATGACGCTTTCCAAGGTAAAGACGAGGCGCAAGAAGCTGAAGAAGAACAAGTCGCCAACGACGAGGCGCCGCTCCGTCCGGGCGATTTCATCGAGGTTCACAACAACAGCGCAACCCGACTCGGCGAGCTTCAGAGCCATCCCCAGTTGTACGCACTGTGGAAGTATCAGGGACTTGTCGATAAACAAGCCGTTCTGCTGCCCTGCCCGTGCTCTCCCGGGGAGATGCAAGTCCGTGGATTCTGGTGTGACGCACCGAAGACTACTTGGGGTCTACAAGAAGACAGCCTTCGAATCCTCGTTGGCAGGATCCTTGGCAGGCTCTTCAGCGATTCAGACGTGTAAGTTTTGCCTTTCTTTCCGGCTCTACGTATCAACACCGCTGACAATACAAAAACAACAGCAAGTGTGTCCGTGTCTTACGTCTCGAGGCCCCTTCGCCCACATCGGTTGCGCCAGTTACAATTGGCATATCTCTGACCGAGTCTGGATGGAAGAAGTATAGATGGTACGCCGTCAAGGAGGACGAGACGGATACCCGTCGCCACTGGAACCATCTTCGCCAAACTGCTCTTGCCGAGCGACTTGGCAGTCCGCTCTACGGAGGGGAACTGTTTCTTGACAAACCTCCGAGCAGACACGGAGGGCAGACAGACCGCGTCATTCTCATTGCGCAGTGCTCCCGCGACTGCCCGGACATTCTCGCCACATTTGACGTACGAATTCGCATCTTTCTCGGAACTCTGGATCAAAAGTGCGACCTGAAAATGTGCGTGCCAACTCTGCTTCCCCCCTTCTTTGGTGATTTTCAGCCTCACGTCCCTGTTGCGCAGATTCGGTGCGAGCCTGATGTCGTTCTCGGTCGCCGGCAAGGAAGATTTGGTGTCGCTCGACCTCGTCTTCAAAACCGTCAACCAGCACAATTTCTATGGACCTGAGCTCCGGCAAGCAGTTGCTGCAGCAAAGGAGAAGGCCTTCAAGCAGGTTCTTACCATGTAGAAGGAGCAGTGCCAAGTGAATGTTCGAAGCAATGTCAGTTGTGAAGGGGTTCCGAAGCACGCGCGAAATTCCGGAGGAACTCCCTGGCTTGATTCCCTCTTTTCGGTTACTAATGGTTGAAGAGCAAGTATGGAGCTGCATGAGCTGCAAGAAGGCAAGCAAGCGACTCCCGATCTGAGGCATCCCGTTTCAGCTGTTTATGGCGGCCGCACAGGACGAGTCCCTCGGGCCTCCAGAGCCTCTCAGCCGAGGACATTGCGCCGCTCCTAGGCAGAACCGTTGATGCAATCCACAACCGGAGGCGGGCGTTGAATCTCGTTGAGTCGACAAGGCGTCGCAGGGGGGGGCGACGACGAAGAGACGCTCCGACAGGCTCCGTGTCGGGTGGGATGCGGAGTCAGAGCAAGGTCGTCAATCGTGTTGCCGAGGTACCCCCGCCCCGAGGTTGATAGCACGTAGCGGTGGAGATAGTTGCGGTGACAAAACGGGAGGAGAGGCGAGAGATGGGACCTTTGTGCCGAGCTGTGCGAGGTGCGAACAGCAGCGTCCGCACCCGAGGCACAAGGATGTAGCAAGCGCGTTTAGTCAGGGCGTCTACAATCGTCGTCACACCGACCTTGCCGTTTGCTGACGGCGATGAAGGAGGACGAAAGTCTTGAACAAGCGCATTTGTATGTTTCTGCCAGCTGCTCTGCTAATTGAGGCCACCTTTGACTTGTCGCTCCCTGTTAATAAGCGCCGCGGCTCGCGCGGCAAATGATTCTTCGCGACGCGCGAAATGGCGCGGAAGTGTTTGGGCCCCGTTTCGCGCGACGAATGTGCGAAAAAGTTCCGCACCTCCGACTCTCTCACGTGTTACTTTGTCGCCTCTACCCCTACAGCTGTCAGGCGGCCCCCAATCCCGCTGTTTGCATCTACGGCGTCCAAGGAGCGCCTCTGCCTCCACCGGCCCGCTCTAGGCGGAGCAAGCTTTCGGCTGGGATCGGAACCGTCTCGCCTCTCCTCGCGAACGCCGCTCGACCTTGGCAGTGCTTTCCCCAAGAGCTGAGACGCTATGGCTGGTAAGCGCCTCTCCCGCCTGCTGCCCCGCTTCCTCACCCTCCTGTATGGCTCCTCCGCCCCGCCGCACACCGTGGAATCTGTTGGCTGACCCAGTCTATCCGTCTCTCGCCGTAGCAGCGCCGGCCCACGCCCCCTCGCCAGACTTGCAGGCGCTTGCCCAACCGCTGCTCGTCGTCAAGGCTGGCGCTCGACCTTCCGCTACGCGTCTCCTCCACGTCGTGCAGCAGCTGCTCCCCGACGCCGCGCCGCCGTCTCTGCCCGTCACCGAACAACTCGTTCGCCTCGGCGCGTCCCTCCGGCACGGCATCGACTCGGGTTCGGAACAAGTCAAGGTCCTTGAGCAGACTCTCGCCGCCGTCGACAGCGTCGTCGCACCGCACCTCGATCCCGCTCAGCTCGCCCGTTGGAACCAAGTCGTCGACGGTGCGGCCTCCGACACAACGAGGCGCGCAAATGCGCTACAGCTGCACCGCACGTACACCGAGGAGATTGCCCGTGCCGAGAAAATCTTTGTCCTTTACTCGACCGCCGACTCGTTCGACGACGTCGACTGGTCCGGCGTCGTGTGGCACGGCACGCCTGACTTCTCGCGCGAAGTGTTGAGGGCGGTGCGCTGGGCGTGCGGGATGAAGGGGTCGAACCGTCGTCTCGTCGAGTTTGAGCCCGAGCAGGTCGCGGAGCGGCTCGCCGACGTTATCGACCGTGCGAAGGACGGCAAAGGCGTCTGGTGCTTGTCGTGGCTGCGGGCGGCTGTCGTCGACATGGAACGTGAAAGACCCGTTCGCGTGAGTGTCCGTTCTCTTCAGAGTCAACAGCAGCGTCTCGTCGCTGATGCCGCTTCCATGTAGGCTCCTACGCCCGCCGCTGCGACCCCCGAACCGACCGGCGAAGCGAACGCCCAAGTCAATCAACTCGGTCGCGGCAAGCGCGCTCACCAGCCGGTCGACTACTCTCACTTGACCGCACCGCAGCCGAGCAAGAAGCGCTCAACGGGCGCGCTCCGCCCGGCCTCGCATGGTGCGCCTCAAAAAGCCGGAACCGTCGGAGCTGTCGACAAGATCGTCCACGACGGCGGAAAGCAAGCGCCGAAGCAGGCTGCGGCGAACGTCGACAACGGCGACGACGAAAGAGCGGGAGCTAGCAACGGCGGGCAAGCGCGGCCCGTCAGCGTGGAGAAGGCGGGACCGGGAGACGGGCACCAGGAGACCCTCATCCCGAATCTCCCTGGCGACGTCGCCGGCTTCCTCGAGCTCCCCGGGCGGGTCATCAAAGCCAACAAGTTTATGCCCGACAGATTTGATTGCGACGATGAGGATGGCTCCTATTCGTTGCGCTGGCCGCGCGAGCTTGCGTTCCCGGGGTGGCACTTCTCACTTGCCGACCTCGCCGAGCGCGCCGACACGCTCGACAAGATCGACTTTCGACGTGCCCGCGGGCTATGTCGCTTCGACTCGGACGAAGACGATATCAACTTGCTCGGCAAACTCGGCGCCGACGACAAGGTCGAGCTGCTCTCGCAGACACGGCTGATCTTGACCGACATCGTCAGGCAACAGTCGCTCGTCATTGGCTACCTGCTCGCCGACTTGCACTTGTCCTACTGCACGGCCGACTCGCTCAAGGGCTTGCTCGCCGACCTCGGGCAGCCTGTGCCCAAGTTCGGACCAGACGGCCGACCAATCTCCAAATCCGCCGAAGTCATTGCCGCCGAGTCGGAGGCAGCACGCAAGAACGGTAGGACGACGATACCCCGTGAGGAAGTCGTCCGCCAAGTTGACGCTCGTCATCTCCTCGACGAGGTGAGTCCTTCCGCCTCTTGCGGGACAAATTATTAAGCCGCGCTGACGAGACGAACGACAGGAGCAGTAACCCGTACGCATCTCCGATCCAGCAACCTCGCCATGCCATACTCTCTCGCTTGAACCCTTGACTCACCCGTTGGTCCATCCTCGACAACTCGCATTTTCCCACTGATCGCCCTCACTCGCCTGCCGCTGGTCGGCATCGCTTTTACCCCCCTCCCCTGAACTCTTCATCGCTGCGCGAGATCACACCGACCGATATGCACATACTGTTGTCCTTCCTACGCCTGAGTGGCCTGTTTTCACCCTCCCGCAGGGCGTTCATGCTGTTGTGTCTTTTTTTTCGCATTGTCGCATGCAAGCGTGATCATCTCGCTGCTAATAACGGGACATGGACCATGTCTCACAGGCCTCAGACTGGGTGTCACATATTTGCCGAGTGCGAAGCTCATTGAGGCCGCGTAGACCCGCATGCGTGCAAACCGCAGCCCGCAGAAAAGCAACGCTTCTCTCCTTTGTTACCCAACTGATCCGGCCCCCCGCCCATTCTGCGCTCGTGCCAAATGTCGAGGCGGTCCTCTTCGCGCGCTAGGGCGCTCTCCCGGCTGGCAACCGTCTGAGCCTCTGCTCCACTCAAGAAGGGGAGTCGAATGTTGAGAATGGCTTTTTTCGCAAAGTCGAAAAAGAAAAAAGTCGCTGACCGGTGCTCGACTCTGCAGATCCCGGAGGAGCTCGTCCATGCCGCTGCGCAAGGTCTCGCGGACTCGCTCACGGTTGGCGAGACGGAGCGCAACCTCCTGTACCCGGACGTCGAACGCGTGAGTTTGCCTTCTCAGAGCTCAGCAGAGTTTGAAGTCGGGCCTTCTGTTCCTCCCTTTGGCCTCCGCTTTCCTTCCTTTCTCTCAAGAACGGGTGCTAATGTATATGTACCTGCAGATCCGCGACGTCTCGATCAAGATCGCTGTCACCGTCATCGAGGCGGCGCAAAAGTTGGGCGTCGACCGCGCCGAGTCGCTGCGCGGCAAGTCGTCGGCCGAGCTCGAGCACATTGTTCGGCGCCAGATGTACCACCCGCTCCTGAACGCCGAGGAGCAGCAGACGCTTCCCAAGTAAAGGGCCGGCGGGAACTTTCTGATCGGGTGGCCGTCGACTCGGAGGAAGAGCGGACTTTTTCCTCTTTCTCTTTTCGCTTGGATGTGCGGTTCATAGATTCAGGAGACGGATGATTCGAAGGTGGCTTTACTGTACAGCAACCCGCGGTTCTCAAGACTCGCCGGCGCGACTCTTGACCGACCCTTTTCCTAGCTTCTCGTGAGGAGCACGGAAATGCAAAAATTCGTTCATTTGCAATCGGGGACCCTCCCTGCGGAAGCATAACACAGACTGTAGGGAAAGAGATGCTGAAAGATCGAGACTTGAAGAGTATGGCCGGAAAATGCGTTCCTCCGCGGCGGCCGTCGCCGTCATCTCGGCTCGTCGCTGATGAACCCGGTTTCCCGCTCTCCTCCCTCCACGCTTCGCTGAGACACTCGTGCAGGATGACGGGACCTCTGCAGTACATCGACCTGAGCCAGCCGAGTCTCTGGATCGCCGTCGGCTCGATCCTCTTTGTATGTTTACTCCTCCGCCTCTCGGACGGCTCGCGTCGCTGCGGCAACTGTGTCTTGTTGCAGGGGGCTGCTGGGCCTGACTCGCTACTGCTCCAACAGAACCCGCTCTTCTGGAACATTGTCGCTCGGCAAGGTGTGTCCAGACTTATTCCGAGGCACTCGCGCCAAGGTTGAATCGTGTTGACGCATTTCTCCCGACACGATTACAGAATACCGCAACAAGGTCCTGACGCGCCTCGCGTTCAACAACCCGCGGTGGGGCTGCTACGCCCTCGCCGTCACCATCTTCTCGCTCGGGATCCTCCGCGACCACCTCTACCACCGCGCCCTCGCCGAGCAGCCGCAACTGCCGTTCCTCCACTACACCGAGTTCAAGTTGCTCGCGATCGTCCTGTTTGCCATCGGAGGAACGCTCGTCGTCACTTCCATGTGGGCTCTCGGCGTCACGGGAACTTACCTCGGCGACTACTTTGTGAGTGCTTCCCTCTTCTTCCGCTCAAGATCAGGTCCCGGTCTCGCGGGCTGCACGCTTTTACAAGGAGCTGAACGATATCCGGTGCATAGGGCATTCTCATGGACGTGAGTTGCATTTCCTGACCTTCTGCGAAACTGTCGCGAGACGCGACGCCATCCTCTTGGCTGATCGACGCTTCCGTATACGCGCGTTATGGTGCAACAGCACAAGGTCGAGTCGTTCCCGTTCAACGTCACCAGCTCGCCCATGTACACCGGGTCGACCCTCTCCTTCCTCGCGACCGCCCTCTGGTACGTTACAATTAGCCTCGCTTCGGCTGGCTAGAAACTCATCCCGGGGGGAAATGTTCCGCTGCACACAGGTACGAGTCGCCGGTTGGTATCCTCCTCTCGGTGCTCGTCTACATCGAGTACCAGATCGCCCTCTCCTACGAAGAGTACGTCGTTCCTCCCTTTGCCAGATCAACAACTCTGTAGGAACGCCGCACTGCCTGCACGGTCGCTGATCGAAAGGGAGAAGCTCGTACAGCCCCTTCACCGCCGCGATCTACGCCAAGCGCGAGTCGGACCGTGCCAAGGGCAAGGGCAAGCAAGTCAGCCCGGACAGGAGCGTCACGGCTTCCGGTGGCAGCAGCGTTCGCGCCAGCGCTCTGCGCAATGGAGCCACGTACCGCGAGCTCTAGACTCTCCAGTCTACAATGAATCAACCGCGACCCCTACCCGCCCGCCCACAGCTTGCGCGTGGGAGACCGCAGTGGCCCCTCTCCTCAAAAGCACGATGCATTTTTTTCCTCTCCTTTTTTCGTACCTCTCCCTCTTTTACACCCAAGGCAGTTCAACCATGTCGTAAATGATACTCAAGTATACCCCCCTCTCTCATCAGCTTCCCTCTTCCCTTTACACGTAGGCACCAAAAACGACTTCTCAACGAAGCAGCAGATTCCTCGTTTCCCTTTCTTCTGGTTCCGCAGGCGAACAAAGAGAAGAACGACATTGCGACTTTGCGTGAGCTGAATAGTGCTACAACAACGATGTATGGACAGGTGAAATGGAAGCTGCTGGCTTCGGTGCGGGAGATGTCGACAGGTTCGCTCCGAGCCCGGTCATAGGTGACACTTGCCACGGCCGTATCTGTTCGCTCCAAGAAACAAGACCAGGCAACACAGCCCATGTCAGCCAAGTGAGACAAAGCCTCGCACAGGCACGCGCTCTGCTGAAAAGAGACGCACCTGAACACGGTCGCCGGGTCCAGGTTCGCTTCGTCATACACGGGCTCGACGACCTCCTTGCCCTCTGCCCTCCTGATCCGATCCGCCGTCGAATCCATCAACAAACCCCTCCACTTACTCCCCGTCCCAAGTTGAATGTCGCTCGGTCCATCCTTGCGCTGGATGACCAGAGGCGGTTCGACCGAGAACGAGTTAAGGAGGTCAAAGTGAATGAAGGAAGGGACGGCGGTGTCGACTGCCGTTTGATAGGCGGACCAGGGGTTCGAGAGGAGCGAGAGGAGGTGAGAGGCGCCGTGGGCGGAGAGGGCGTAGGCGTGCAGGCAGAGGGGGACGGAAGACCGGTGCAGGTGCGGATGAAGGTACTGCGGTTCTGTAGGCCGCCGGGCGGATCTGTTGTATCAGCGCGTGTCACTTCCAAAACAGAAAAAAGGCCCGCCTGATCTAGAAAGATAAGTCTGCTCGCAAGACGGCACGTACTCAGCAGCTCTTTGCCCCAGCAGTGCCCGAGCAGGACCGAGTCCCAATCGGCGGGCAATTTCCTCTCCATGCGACTCCACAAGCGCTCGAGCTCCCACTCCCAATCGACATCGTCCTCGAGGATGAGCGCGCTCCGGTCCCCGTTCTCGATGACCTGCTTGATCGCGCGCGTGTGACCCCAGTAGGTCGAGATGACGCCCTCGTTGACTTGTCGACCTGCGATCGCTTCGTTGTGATCCCACAGCGCGTGCGTGACGTTGAAGTTCGGATCCGAGGGAACTAGGGAGGACAGAGTGCCGGCTTCGGCGTGCGATTCGAGGTGTGCGACCCAGTCGCCGTTGTGGGATGAGAAGCGCGGATCTGTTCGTGGCGGGAAGCGGTCGGGATCGGATGAGCGCAGTGAGGGGTTGGGAGTGAGCCAGTCGTTGCCGACGTGAAGTCCGCCGAGAGTGGAGACGTCGACGCCGCGAACTCGAGCCTGTTGCCGGTTCCTTCCTCATGTCAGCATAAAGTGGCACGCCCCTTCAGCAGGAGAACCAACTAGCGCCTCACCGTGATCTCCAACCTCTCTGGCCTGACGTGAGCCACCTGCTCTGCGATCCACTTGATGAACGGCTCGCTCTTGTTGACGGCGTCGACAAAAGTCAACTCGAACCCATGCGCGCGAGCGAGGTGGAGCATCTCGTGCCTCCGGTCGAGCCTGGTCGGGAGCGAGAGGACATAGATGCGATCGAACGTCAGCGTGGGCGAGTGAATGCGCTGCGTACGCGGCGACGTGGTCCGTTCGAGGTGCAGACGGTAAGCGAGCCGGTCGCTGTCCTTGGCGTCGCTGCTGCTGCTGTAGAGCGGGAGCTGTTCCACTTGGAGCGGCAGGCTGGAGGGCCACGCCCAGCGTATCGACGTCGCTGCGCTCTTGGTCCTCGCTGCGGCGTCGGTCGACGAGAGAATGTAGACCAAACCGACGACGAGGCACGCTCCGCCGGCGACGACAGCAGCCCGCCGAGACTGCCAGAGACTCGCAGCGTGCGTCATCTCAGCCCAGCAAGGCGAGCCAGCTCGTTCAAGTTCGGGCCCAGTACACGCCGTGTCAAATGAGCGAGAGACAAAGGACCGAAAACTCAAGAGTGGGGCGGTGAAAAGTGAAAAAATTCTCAGAGTATAGCATGAGTTCAGGCAATCGGGGGCATAACAGCTAGTATGACAACGGGCCCCGCGCCGACTAGACCTCCGGAAGCATCTCTGTCGCTCCCGACTCGGACTTGCGTCGCTCCTTCTTCTCCTTGCGCTTCGCCGCCTTGGGACTCGGTCCCGTCGCCCCCGCCGCCGCGCCTAGTCCCGAACCTTTCCCCTGCTTGCCCGCCGCTCCTCGCTTCTCTTCTTTCGCAGCCGCCTTGGACGCCTTCTTCGACCCGGGGGCTGCTGGAGCAGGCTTGGCCTTTTCGCCCTTCTCGTACGCCGCCTGCATCTTTTCGTACCGATTCCGGACCGCCTTGGGCACGTTGTCGAGGTTGCCGCCGTACTCGTACGCGAGGAGCGGTTTCGGCGGTTCGGCGAGGCCGGCTTCGCGCGCGAGGCGCCGCTTCTCCTTCCACTCTTGGCGCAGTTGGATCTCTTCCGCCGTCGGCTTGGCCTTTTCGATAAACCGCCGCTTCGGCTTGGAAGCGTGTGAGCTCGGCGGAAGAGCCATTTTGCTGTAGGTCCCAAGGCGAGAAGGTGGCAGGCGCAAAGGCAGCAGACACGCGTCAGCGTTGTGGCCGCCAGCGCACATGCTCGCCGCGCTCCAAGAGACTCACATCGCGCCCTCCTCCGTGGCTTCCTCCTCTCCACCCTGTTGCGCCTTCTTAGCCTTGATCCTCTCGGCCTTTTCCCGCTTCGCCTCCTTCCGTCGTTGGTACTTGTCCTTCTTCTGCAAGCGGATCTGTTCCCGGACCGACGTCCCGTCCGCGTCCGCCTTGGAGACGGCGTCGGCTTTGCGCTTCAGAGGTCTTGCGGGGGTCGTGTCGGCGGCGGCAGGAGCGGAAGCTTTGCCCTTGCCCTTGTCTTCTTTCGCAGCGGCGGCGGCAGCAGGGGCAGCCTTGGTCGTGCCGGCCTTCTTTCCGCCGACTTCGGTCTGCCGACTCAATCGTTCAAACACTTGCCGGTCCAACTCGCTCGAGACCCAACGTGCGTCGGCCGTCTTGTGCGAAGCGGGGCAGTCGGCCGATTCGAGGTGGGCTCGGAACCGCGCGAGGCGGCGGAAGTGGTCCTATACGCGCGCAACGCGACGTGGAGATACGAGATAGTGCGGGGTATCAGCATGCATGTAGTAGTGTTGGAGAGGAGAGCGAAAAGAAAGGAGGGAAGCGCACCTTTGAACCGAGATGCACTTGAACCATCTTTCCCTTTTTGAGGACCTTGTTCGGGCACACAACGCACACGAGCGGCAGTTCCTCGTCGTCCTCCTCCTCATCCTTTTCCTCCGCATTACCGTCCCCTCCGGTCTTTTTACTCGCTGGTCGTTCGTCCGCCGGCAAGAGGTTGACGGAAGAAGCGATCGGGTCCGAGAGGGCTTCGACGGCGGTAGGGAACCCGGAAGGCGGTTTGCGCGGCACGGTGGGGTCGTTGGCGTCCATGACCAAGCCCTCGTCGTCCGAGTCGTCTCCGCTGCCGTCTGCATTGGATGCCGTCTCCTCGTCCTCCTCGTCGTCGTCCTCTTCTGATCCCTCCGAGTCCTCCTCGTCTGACTCCTCCTCCTCCTCCTCCTCGTCATCGTCCGAGTCTTCATCGGACCATCCTACAACGGTCGAGGTCGCGAGTCCTTGATCGTCTTCGCCTCGTCGACGCTTCTGAGCCCTCAACTTGTCGGCCCGTTCCTGCTTCTTTTGCTGCGCCGCAATGTGTTTGTAGACGGGCATCCTGGGCGAGTCTTCCTGTAGCTCGCAAAGCACCCCCTGCTAAGCTTGAGGAGCGGTTGTGGTTTCGTCCGAAAAATCCTCGAGCTCGTCGTCGGCGAAGCGTTCAGCGTCATGAGCCAAACTCCGGGAAATTCCGCGGAGTCGTCAACGTTGCATGTCTATCAGCTACAGAAAAAGGTCAAGAGCGCATCTGTAGTGCGCGAAGTATAGGACGGTCAAGTGGAAAGTGAAGGAGAGACTTGGTGAGGACCAAAGACATGTGCTCGAACATGGAAAGACGGAAAAGAGTACAGTCAACGGCAGGAACGCCTGTCAAAGCGCACGTTTACGCTGCTCCTTCGTCCGGTCAACAGCGTTGGGGGAATAAGGCTTGACCGGCGAACTGGACGTCGGCGCTTTACTACCGCCACCGGGTTGAGCCCCCTTGCCAGCGCCGCGTCCGACCGGCGGGCCCGATTTCGCACGGGCACGGAGACGAGCGAGCGCGAATTCAGAGGTGCTAAGGGTACTCATGGGAGCATCAAGGAGGGCGTTGGCGTCGGCGACTTGAGCGGAAGCGGAGGGATGGACCGAAGAGTAAACGGCTGCATAGTGTGTCCGTCTTGTCAGCCTCGACCATGGATCGAATGTCGTCAGAAACGAGCCCGTGTCGGACGAGCAGATCAATTGAAACAATCAAGGGCAGTCGAGGACTGACCCGCAGTGCTCCGAGCGTACGCGCACGCGGCGTTCCAGGCGTTCTGACCGATGGCGATCTCGTTCGGGTCGATCTGTACGCCAGCGAAGCGAAGGTTCGATCAGTGACCGCTCGAACTCCTTAGTCGTGTCTCCAGGTCAGAGAGAGGTGCTTCAAGCAGTACGACGTACGCAAGTGTCCTCCCAGCAACTCGTCAGCTCTCCGACCAGTTCCTGATCATCGCACCATTCGGGCATGCCTCCCATCTCCTGCCCAGTCGCGATCGAGTCCGCCATCAAAGACGCCGAAGAGCGAACGGAGCGCCAACACGTCAGGCAGCATTCGGGCGTGGTGCGCGCGTCGAATTGCGCCGAGACGAGGGAGGAGGTGGCGAGAAGGAGCGCGAGGAGGAAGAAAGAAGGGAGGGCGTAAAGGCAGAGCATTTTCGATAGTCAAAGACAAGGTCGAGTGATCAAATGTTCTTGTCGCGAGGCGGGAGGACTGACGTCGGGTTGTTCCGGGTGTTGAGGGCAGGGGCGCGAGCGTAAGTTCCGACGAGGGAGAAAGCCGAAGAAGGATGGGCAGACTTGTCCGATTCGAGAGTGTAGGGCTGAGCGTGTAGGATCTAAGAATGTCTATGCTGGCCAGCAAGCCGCTAAAGAGGCGATGCGAAAGAAGACAAGAGTCCGATGAAGCGATGTGGTGGGCGGGCGACGAATATAGGAGTCATGCGGCGGTGCGAGCCAACGAACATGACGCAAACGAAGGCGACCGTTGCGAAGAGGTGTGTGCGTGAGCGAGGACCGCCGAGGCGAAGAAGGGGAGGCTCGGTATGTCGTGGGCGGGAATCGCTGAATGCTTCAGGCGGAAATGCAAAATGCGAGGAGTACAAGCAACAAGAGGGTACCGATACAAGGCGAAGGTGTAGAGTGTCCTCTAGAGGATCTAGTATGCGAAGTCGGCGAAGGGGAGGAAGTCGAAGAACCCGCGGACGCGTCGCTGTTGGAAGAAGAAAAGGTGGCGTTGCCGGCTGGACCGGTCGTGTTGGACGAGTCTGGGCCGTACCAGACCTGCAGAACAGCGCCAATTCAGGTTCTTGACAGACTGGTATTTGGCAAGACGGTGGGGAGGGAGACCTCACGGCAAAGTTGCGGAAATACGCGTCACCGCCTGTACTGTCCCACGTGTTGTCGCTGCCTCCGAAAAAGGTACTGAAGAGGACGTTCTTCAAGGTGACGTCCTCGGAAGTCCGATACACGATTCCGGTCTGGGCTAGGGCGAGCGTGTCGTTCGCGTAAAGGATGAGGACGCCGTTCGCATAACCGGGAGTGTTGAGGGAGACGAGTTGCGTGAGGCGGGTCCACCTGCGCGTGGGGCGAGAGAGGATCAGTGACGAGCTCTTTTGCATCGGTAATTGATGCTCCGCTGACTGAATCGGGGGAGAAGCGAGATCAACGTACCCGCCGCGCGAGTAGGAGAACGTGCCGCGAGAAAGGCTCGTGCCAAAGTCTTGATTGCACAGGACGTCGCTCTGCTGGCAAAATCCGTCGTAGGATGGTATATAGGCGTACACTGTTCGGCGGAGTGTCGTTCTTTGGATCAGTTTTGATTTCTTTTCCTAGCGGCGCGAGAAGGACGACTCACCTTCGCCGATGCCCCGGTTGCGCCACATCAACCTCGCGCTGAAACAGTCCGGTTGGTGGTTCCCGCCCGTGCAGATCGAGGTTGCGTTCGGGCTCGCGCCGTACAAGCCGGGCAGTTTCCCTCCCTTGACCCAATCAAAGTTGGCGTCGAACGCCACCCCGTACGAGAGGACGGCGGTTTGCACCGGCGCAGTGCCCGCAAAGAGGTTCATCGAAAACTGGGCGCCTTCTCGCGTCCCGGCGGGGTAGTGCACCTCGAGGGCTTCGTTCCCGGCGCCGCCGGACGAAGTCCAGTTCAGGTTGTCGGCTCCAGAGAACCCGCTCGCGTACCAATGCTTGGCGAGCGATACGGTCATGTTTGTCGGTGCTTGGGCAGGTGCGGGAGGCGAAGGCGGCGTGGCGAAAGTGGAGAAGGGGAGCGAGAACGCTGCTGCGAGGGCCGAGGGCCCGTGGACGCCAAGAGAGGATGGCAGAGCCAGCTGCGTCGCAGAGAGGGGGGACATGCCCGGCGATGGCGCGAGGCTGACTTTTGAGAGAGAGAGAGCACGTTTCGGCAGCAAGGGCAGTGGTGGCTGGTTCCAGGAGGCTGAGCGGAGGACAAGGGGCGGGAGCAGCAAAGAAGCGGCGTGTGTTTGGTTGGCACTCAGGGTCGTGATCGCATGAGCCAGCAGCAGCGATCGATTCGGCGCAGTATCGCAGGCGCACTTTTGGAGCTGTACTGCGAAAACGGGTCGGAGAAAGCGAGAACGGCGACTCGAAGCGGAGCTACGAGTGATCGAGCCACGCGTTTCTCATCAGCGTGGCGCGACGCGTCGTTCAGCGCGAGGGGAAGACAAAGCCGATCCCTCCGCTCTAGCCAGCTCGACCGCATAGCTCGCCGATTCGACCGCAGACAGGACCGCCATGCAACTCCCGCTCGAGCTGTCAGCCTCCCTCGCGGAGCAAATCGCTTCAGATCCGGGTCAAGGCGTCCCACCGCTCGCCTTTATCGACGACGAACCGTTCCTCCTTGAACTCCAGGGCTCGCTCGACCCGCCAAAGGGCGAGGACGCAGACACGACGGAACGATTAGGCGGAATGAGCGGAGTCAAGGTCGGCAAACTTGACTTTGAGAACCCGGTCAGTCCGTTCCCCCTCGTCGGTCGCGGCTTGTGGGACTGACCCTATGCCTTGACGGCTTGCAGAAGAAACCTGTACTCCGGATCGCGCACCACCGCCTCGAAGGCAAAATCGAAAAGCTCGCAACTCCCTACGCTCTTCTGCGCACACGACCGAAACGAGACGACTCCTCTTCTCCTCGCGACGCCGACTCGGAACGCCCTGCCAAGCGCCCTCGAACCGATCCGTGCGATGACGGCCCCAGCGCAGCAACGTCACGCTCCGTACCCGAGGGCGGAAACTCGGACGTCCCCAGCAAGCGAATCGAGATCGTCGCCCTGATCCGCAACAAACTCGTCTTTTCGAAACGTCCCGAACCGCTCATCGACGTCAGTTCGGAAGCCGACCCGACTTTCGAGACGCGGAAGAGGGCGGCGTTGGAATCCAACAAGGGAGTGAAAGGTCCAAGAGGAGCAGCAGCGGCCGTGGCGGCGGCGACGGCGGCGGGTTCAACAGCATCGGCGGCACTCGCGGGGCCTGCAGCAGGGAAGGGCGTCTCTACCGGCGAAGTAGGAGGAGAGGTTAGCGCCAAGGCGCCAGCGCCTGCAGGGGCAAAACCGGCCAAGGCAGGATTGGGCAAGGCGTCCAACTTTTTCGCGCCGCGGAAACCTGCCGCCGCAAAACCGGCAGGTGATAAATCGTAGCGGCGCTCCGTCTGTCGTGTCATGAATATGCATAGTCTCTCTCAATCTGGCAAGCAAAAGAGGATATCGATGAGGTCATAATGGTTGGATTTTGCTCGCGACATTACGAGTCTTCCCTCCCAACCTCTTCGCCTCAACTCGCCCTCACCACATCTCGATGGACCTCGCTGAGGACAATACGGACATGGAATTTTTCTGCGTCTAATCGCCCCTCCAATCCCGGGCTTCGCGCCGTTCTCGTTGCTGCCGGACGAACTCATCATCGCCCTCGCCGAGCACTTACCTCAACTCAAGAACCTCCCGTCCGGCCGGGAGCGGCCGTGGAGCACGGAGCAACGCTCGATCGAGTACTTTGCGAGCGTGGACAAGCGCATCCGCCGCCTCGCCTTGAGAGTCTGTTGGGAGGTGCGCTCTCATCTGACGCTCAGGCCGCTCTTCCCCCGGCGGAGGCACTGATAAAGCATTTTTCGACCTTGTCTACAGGTAGGATATCTCCCTCCGTATGTTCGGATGGTCAACACCCTTGGTGTTGAGGCGACTCTCGCGCTACGGGCATGTTGTCAAGAGACTCGTGGTGCGCGCCTTCCCCCGCGATTGGCAGATTCTTTCCCAGCAGCAGCTCGACTGGGCCGTCGCCTGCCTCGCTGCTTGCCACAACTTGAAGATCTTCAATCTGCGGATCCTTCAGCCTTCTGGCAAGGGTGAACAGTGCTCTCTTGCGGCCGTTTTCGACACTCTCGCCGAACATGCTTCAGAGCTCGAATTCCTTTTCATCCAGTCCAGTTGGACTCTCGATGATTTTGTGCATCTTGTGGGGGCTGTGGCCGCAAGAACCTGTCTTAAGTCACTGAAAGTCTTTCCGACTGGCCGTATCGGTTTCAACGCTCGCCAAATCCCGTCTTTGCCATGTCTTCCGGTCCTGACCGAGTTGCATGTCCCAACCGCCAACTTGGTCACAATGACAACTTTTGCCGGCACAGATGCTTGCCAGGTACTCGGACTTGCACATGACCAAGTTGGCGACCTTGCGCATGTCGCAAAGTGCGTGGGCCACTCAGTTGACCGTCTCTCCATCTTGTCGCTCGCGCCATCAACTTATGAGGACTCGCCGCCAATCTTTGAGGTTCTACGCCGCCTTCAAGTTTACTACGGTAGCTCAGTATGCCTACTGGCCCTCTTTGACCTCGCAACTCCACTCGGGATTCTCGAGATCGCCCAGATGAACGAGAAGGTTTTTGCCAGCCTTCAAAATTTCTACACGCGACAGCCTCGCAAAACCCTTGCACGCATCAATATCTCCCGGCCCCAGAGTAAACAGCACGACGACTTCTGGATGGACCCCGGGCTGGACGCCGGACCGGAAACGGAGGAGGAGCTTGAAGAAGAACGCCGTCTCAAGATTGCCTCGCATCAGGTACTCGAGCGCTGCATCGCCTGGGCAGCCAATCGCGGTATCACCATTGAAGCCGATTGGTACAAATCGGACTGGTCTGCTCTCGAGACGTCAGCCATACTTGCGTGAGGGATGTCGAAAAGGGGACGGAATCGTATCTAGTGCGCTTGAGCTTGTAGGGAATTATGGAATGTTTTGCTTGGGGATTCGGAACATCTTGGCCCAGGTCTCGCGCAAGAAAAGAACGCGGGAGTAACAAGCACAAAGCTTGGCGGGTTTGGTCGGGGAAGAGAAGTGCAGAATCCGGCGAAAAGGCTAGATTTGTCGGTATTTGCGGCGCTGCGCAGCTGGACCTGAAAATACACGGGCGTCTTCCACGATACAGACTAGACTTAGGTGTCAAGACAGTTTTAGTATCACCTCGAATTTAACAGGTCCAAGGCGATTAGTGACTGAGAGGTGCGTGCACGGCTTGGCGGTGGTCCGCGGACCTGACTTTTCGTTCTTCTCCTCTCCTCCCCTTCACCCACACACGTTCACCACCGAACGATGGAGACTGTCCAAGATAGTACCGACGGCAACACTGTCCGTCCTTTCAACACCAGTCCAATTCCGGGGTTCTTCCCGTTCTCGTTGCTGCCGGACGAACTCATCATCGCCATCGCGACCCGCTTGCGGCCCCGTACGGTGTCAGGCGGGCTCCGGGAGTTTCAGCCAGCTTCCTCCCTCGACTGTTTTGCGAGTGTGGACAAACGAATCCGCCGCATCGCCTTGGCGATCCGTTGGGAGGTGCGTTCTTGTCCGCGCTCAGGCCGCTTTGCTCCGCGCAGAGGCACTGAATGTGGTTCTCTCGCCCCCGCCCCGCAACAGCGAGTCACATTGCATGTGGATGGCGAGTTGGCGGCACTAGTGCTCGCTCGACTTTTGCGCTACGGCCACCACGTCAAGGAACTCGCCGTCGTTGCCAAGTCTGCCTGGGACAAGATCACGTCGCAGGAGCAGCTCACCCGCGTCAATGCCAGTCTTTCTGCTTGTGATAACTTGCTGAGCTTCAGCATGACAGGTGTTCAGTACCGCAGCGTGGGGGACTACGGATCGCTTGCGGTGGTCATGCAGACTCTGGCCGCACGGGCTTCCAAGCTCGAATATTTGCGCCTGGACCCGTACTGGACAGTACTCCTCGGTATGGACCATCTTGAGGAAGTCTTGCGGGCAGCAGTCTGTCTCAAGGGACTCGAGATCGAGTGCACGGGTAGGCAAACCTGTAACCTTCAAGCTTGCCAATTCCCGCCTTTGCCACCTCTCCCCGTCTTGACCAAGTTGCGCATTCCAACCGCCGAGCTCATTACGATGGCAACATTTTGCGGAACGGATGCGTGCAAGCAACTCCAACTTGCACACGTTCGGGCTGGCGACCTCGTGCAAGTCGCAAAGTGCGTCGGCCACAGCCTCGAGCGTCTTGACATTTGGACCCTCGCCGAGACGTATCATCAAAATCCGCTGCCGGTGTTTGCGGCTTTGCGCCAGCTCAAACTGCCTCAATGTGCCGCTCCGGTGTGTTTGTCAAATCTTCTCGACCCTGCAACTCCACTGGAGACCCTCACGATCTGGCAGATGAGCCGTGAGAACCTTGCCGACCTCCAAGAGTTCTACGAGCGACAACCTCGCAAGACCCTCACCTTCATCAGTATTCTCTCGTCAGGAGTAGCTGATTGGCTTGACCATGGATGGGCGGAGATGCCAGGGCCGGAAGAACCGCCAGAACTGGTAAATCGGCGGCTGGGCAGGCTCAAAGCAAACACCGTACTCGAGTGCTGCCGTGTGTGGGCAAACAAGCATGGCATCCACATCTCAGCAGATTGGTGACGGACCAATGGTGTTGCATTACACGGCGGCAATCAGCGCGTGAGGGAGGAAACGAAGGGATCCGAGCGATGGAAAGAGAATCCTATTGCACGCATACAATACCCTGTCCTATGCGAGTGTTGAAGGTTCCGTAGAGTGTCCACTTGTACTTGTGGCAAGACATACCGAGTTCAGCATCTTGAAGCTCGGGCGGCTGCGTTGGAGTCTCGGGTGCGGTAGAGCTCGGATGGTCGAACTTTGACTCGCGACGCACCGGAGATCAAGCAAACCTTGATCTTGGAGATCCAGCAGTCAGCTGCAATCCGACAACCACATGGTCCTGCTTCTCGTACACAACCGCCAGCAATTGAGGCAGCATGTTTGTCCTGGTCTCTGACTCTCTCTGCTTGGCATAAGAACGCGCCGTGCAGCTCGAGCAGAATTAACCCGAGCGCCTTTCCACAAGGCAGACTACACACGTATCATAAATATAGTAATTGAGGCGATCGAGTCCGAGTCCAGTAAGGAATCAAGCGAGGCGCGTGCACGGCTCGGTCTTGGCAGACGTCCGCGGACCTGATTCCTCCTTCTCCTCCTTTCTCCTCCTCTTCACCCACTCATATGCGCCATGGAGCCGGTCAAGATAAGTATTGAAGGCAACGCTGACGGTACCTTCACCACCGGTCTGATACCAGGATCGTTACCGTTCTCGCGATTACCGGACGAACTCATCCGCACCAACGCCACGCACTTGTATCCACCCGACGGGTTTCGGCGCGCGAGCTGGGCAGGCGATCCAGCATACTCCCTCGACTACTTTTACCAGCGTGGACAAGCGGATCCGCCGGATTGCCTTGTCAGTACGCTGGCAGGTAGGTCTTGTTTGCGCTCAGGCCGCTTACTCCGGCAAAGAGGATTAACGCCCTGCCTTTGTTGGGAAGCAGGCTGTAACGCTACACACAACCGCCCCCTCGGCCCCGCTACTTCTTACTCGACTATCCCTTTACGGACACCACGTCAAGTTCCTTGCGGTATACGCCAAATGTGCCTGGAACACAATCACATTGGAGGAGCAGCTAACCCGCATCGTCGCCAGCCTCACTGCGTGCGAAAACTTGCAGAGCTTGACAATGTCAGGTATTCAGCAGCGCGGCGATCGGGGACGTGGGTCGCTCGCCGCCGTCTTCCAAACCCTGGCGGAACGTGCTCCCAAGCTCAAGTACCTGGCCATCGACCCGTTCTGGTCCGACTGGATTGCTCTTGGCGGGATCGAAAATCTCGAGGGCGTTCTACGGGCGGCAGTGTGTCTCAAGAGACTCGGGATCAATTGCTCGAATGGGGCGCGTTGGCTTCAAGCCCGCCATTTTTTTACGTTTGCCACCTCACCCGGTCTTGACGAGCCCGCAACTCCACTCGAGACCGTCATGATCTATGAGTTGAGTGTCGAAAATCTCGCCGAGCTCCAACAGTTCTACGAGCCTCAACCTCACAAGACGCTCACCCATATCGACATTGGCTCGCCAGGGAACATTTCCTGGCGCGAGCCTGAATGGGCTCAACGAAGGACTGAGCCGGTGTCAGGACTGGGACAGTGTCCGAGGATTGTCGAATGGAAGCTTCGCTTGCAGAAGGTAAAGCCTTTACTCGCACGCTGCGTCGCGTGGGCAGACAAGCACGGCATCACCATTACAGCCAGATGGTACGGACCAGAAATGTATGAATGGTTCGGACCGGATATGATCGAGGGGATAAGGGCGGAGATGCGCGCGTAACGGACACCACAAAGAGAGAACGGGAACCCAGTCGCCTGCTGGCAGGAGATCATGAAATATTTGTTCCGGTTGTACCAATTTGAGTCATAAGAGCGGAAAAGGATGAGGAAGTTAGCCGCCTTCCTCCTATCAAAAAAACCAATGGGCATTGATCAACGGGGAAAGAAATCTTACTTTTCGAGGAAGCCGGATCCTGCTGTCTGCCGCTGGGCAGCCTGACCTGACAGACACAAGCGTCGTCTAGCCTTGTGAAGAGCGCTACCTGTGCTTTTAGCCAAACATGCCGAGATCAGCGATTGAGTTTCGGGTTGACTGCGCCAGAATCAAAATTTGACTCCCGACAACGCACCTACGGTCAAACTGCCTCTGGAATTGGCGCGGTCCTGGTCATGTGCGCTGTGGGGCACAAATTTCGGGCAGCGGTACTTTCCAGGCCCCTCAGCTTGGCTTGATGACGCGGGCTCCTGGCGGACTAGTACCGCCGCGTTACGACGACGACGGCGCGACTTCATAGACTCGTCTCGTGAATGTGAATGTCTGAGGAGGAGGCAAACGGCCTGTGTCCGATCGAGCACTTCAAACGAGCCCAGGCGCGCCTCCGTTCGGTGCAGATTTGAACGAGGTATTGGCGTTTTCTCCTCTCGATGTACCGTAGACGGAGCCAACGCGGACGCGCTCGCCAGCGTGGAGGATGCGCAAAGCCTGTGCGACGGAGTACAGTTCGTCAATCATTCCTCCCTGCTGTGTGATGTGACAGGGAGCGCAACGAAAATCTGAAGAAAGATCTCAAGCCGTACCTGATCAACATCGACGAACCAGCTCCACCCTTTGAGCTTTTCGTTCAGACCCGTAGCAGCGGAGAGAGGAGTCTTGGAGGACGCAGGGCGGTATTTGAACGAGCCGGGGAACGGGAGCGGGAGGGAGAGGAGATGCAGGTGAAGATGGTTGACCTAGCAAAGGCGTTTTCATCAGCAGTGCCCGCGCGCAAAATGAAAATCAGCGGTCTTGAACATACCGAGTAGAACCTGTACGTGGCTCCACGAAGAACAAGGTGTAGAGTGAACCGCCGACAGAGGTTGGTCAGTCAGCGCGGGCACTCAGGCGTGAACGAGCGAGGGAAAGCGTACGGCGGTATATGAAATCCGAGTCTGTGCAACTCAAAGCCGTTCATTGGTCGTCAGCGCGTTCCCACTAAGCCTCAATCAAGGCAGTGGTTCGAAGCGCGAATGGGATTCACGGCCGCCGCACCTCTGCTCTTTCTCCTCGACGCCTTGCTGCTGGAGGACGTGATGACCGGTGGCCTTCATCCTCTCGACTATGGAGAGAGAGAGAGAGGGCAGTCTGAGTTCGAGTTCGTCCAGTACGAGGGTGACGCGAACACAAAAGAGAGAGAGAGACGCACCGAGACCGATATCGCTCGCAGTGAGGGTCTTGACGTTATCTGTGCGGTGTGGTTCTACGGTTGTCACAACAAGCTCGCGCGGGTACGCGAATGGCCCAGCGCAGTGCATGATCGTGACAAGCCGAGTGGACGACGCACCGATATGCCGCTTGGGGACGGCGAGCAAGTGGACTCGACTGGCCGGAGAGCGGTCGTGGAAGATGACCATCTCAGAGTCCTGAGCATCGCGCGCGTCGTTTCATACCAGGTTCAGTCTTCACAGCTGAGCTTGTCCGGATCTGAAAAGAGAGAGCAGCGACTGAGAGAGAAGGTGGGCTCCTCACCTCGTGTATGACCCGGAACCCTTCCGACCGACTCGTCACTCCGCAAAAGATGCATTTCGTCGTCTCTCCGGAAGACGCTTGTTCCTCACTGCGGGGTGTAGTTCGAGCTCCGGCTCCAGCTCCAGCTCGTGATGTTGAGGCAGAGTCGACTCCAGTGGGCGATGATACTGACGATGACGACGCGTCGGATGGAGGGCTGCGGCGAGCAGAAAGAAGCCCGGTGAAGCAGTCGGTCCCGAACCAAGCCAGCTTGGCTATGGATATGCGGGTGTCGGAGCGGGTCCGGTGTGCTGATCAAGACAACCCGCGTCGTTCCCTCCATGGTGGCCATCTCGCTTGACAAATTGGAGTGGGAGACGACCCGCTCTCGGTCCCGTCGAGTGCAGTCTGCCTATCCCGTCCCCCAATAGCTCCACACGCAGACGCCTCGAGACTGGTATTTTCGGCGTATTGCCTGGCAGTCGCCCCTCTTCGTTTTCTTGTCATTGCTACCAACCTCGACCCGGCTCAAGCTCGTCCTGAGTATCGCTACACGCAAGAAAACAAAGATGCACGGGGACTTTGTGATCTGACTGTGGGCGAAGGGTCGAGTTCGGCGTCGCACGTGCAGCCCCCAAACCGCTTTCTGCAAAAGGAGGGCGCATGTCGTGGCAAGCAGCCGGCTTCAATCGTTGCTGCGCCTGACGACGCAGAAGTACAGTACTCACCCTTTCTTTTCCAAGCGCTATAGCCAAGTCCGCCTCCATCAACGCGTCCAAAGCCAACGGGGGAAGCTGTCGTTTCGTGTGTGGCGAATCACTCAGCTGCAGCACTCAACTGGGCTTCTACGGTTCCCCCTCACTTCGTCCCTTGATATCGGCGATAATACAGGACAGACATGAATGGAATCGAATCCAGCGTCTGACCAGCGCAAAGGGGTTTACAGGAGGCTTGCGGCAGAAAAGAGAGAAACCGTGTCTCGAGATTTGGCGGAGAGGGGAGGGTCCCCACACTCCGGAGAGAGGACGAGGCTCGAGAGTAGTCAGTCTGGTGCGCCGAGCGTCATCAAGAGTGCGTACGAAAGAGTATAGCGCCATGACGAACGAGCCGCCAATAACTTTTCCTGTGCTGCTTCCGCGCGAGACGCGTCCCGCGACCGTGTAAAGCGCGTTGGCTCCTAGCTCTACGCTCGAGCACCTATACTCGCCGATCAAAGCTCTGATGACGGTGAACAGTCGCACTGGCAGCGCAGAGCCCGCTCGGGACGAACCGATGCGTTCCTCTGCAGACGACGAGTCCGAGTCCGCGTCGAAAGTCAAGCACGACGACGAGCAGGAGGGGGAGGAAGCGCCCAACAGGCTGACGGGGGCTGCGCACGAGGTCAAGCAGGATGCAGACGACCGCAAACCGTTCGCGGCGGCGATCGACTCTGCAGAGCCAGCGGACGAGTTGCCGCCTGCCGAAGTCGCCCGCAAGGTCAGCAGCCACGAAGCCCGCCTATAGCGGTTCATTGCCGACGACTGACCCCCAAGTATGTGTGACAGGAGATTGCGCGCATCGACGCCTTGCTCAAGAAACTCGACCGCACCATCAAGGAACTCGAACGCGACTCGCCCGAACCCCCGTCGTCCGCGAGCAGGTCCGCCTTTTCCAAGCGTCCCTCGCCGTCCTCGTCGGCCGACGACGAATATTACGAAGCTACCGGCTCCGGCGGACACGGGAACCGGACCGGGAAACGCCAACGCCGCGTCACGACCGAGGAGGACAAGCAGCTCAAGCAAGCCGCGAGTCGGTTCATGCACACCGAGAGGGGTTACCTCCACCCCGACACGGCGAACCGCATGTTTGTCAAGAAGAAGCGGTCACCGAACCCTTCCGACCCGGAAGAAGACGGCGAGGAACTGTTTGACCTCTTTATCGAGACGATCGGAGGCCTCGACCAGCTCACGACCGAGGTCGGCAAAAAGGTACGGAAGGGACTCTTTGCCCCTCGCTCTCTAGCCCATCACTGACCTGTTTGGATTTCGTCGCCCCGTCGTACCCAGTTCCCGCGCATGATGTCGATCGCTCGCGCCGAAACGACCAACCGCCTGCGCACGTTCGCTCCCGGCATCCTCGGCGTCTCGCAAGGGACTCTGAACGACGGCGCGCACGCGACGACGGTCCAGTTCAGGACGCACGACTCGCTCGGGTGGACGTACCTCGATCCGAAAACCAAAGAGGGTTACCTCCGCTCGCCCCGGTTGATCGAGGTGCGTTTTGTTCTCTCTCTCTTGCGACCATTGCAATCGTCTTGGGTCGCCGTCTGACCACTGACTTGCGCGTGCGTGGGACTTTGCAGGCTGTCTCGCTCGTGCTGTACGGTCCGACCTCGATCGGCAAGAAGGGCGCGTTGAAGCGCTCGACTTCGCACGAACACCACAAGGGCGCGCACTGGCAGCTCAAGGCCATCCCGGCCCCGCTCGTCGCGCTCGCGGTCACGATTGTGCGTTCTCTCTCGTGTTTGGAACTGCACGACTCTCTTTTCGGGGGGGCGAACGAGGCTACAGAGACTGACCAATGCGAACCGAACCCGGATGTGATGCCTGCACACAGATGCGCAGCGTCGTCATGGGCGAAAAGTCGTTCCGCCTGACGGGTGCTCCCGCCGAAGCGGTCCAGGCCCGTGCCGTCTACGACAAAGTGCGCAAATACGTCGCCACCACGCCGGAAGGGGCCGAGATCCGCGCGTGGCTCACGAGAGAGCTGATTCCGGAGCGGCCCAAGGAAGAAGAAGAACAGGAGGGGGTGCAGGAGGCGGGCGAGGAAGGTGGTGCTGCTGATGGTGGTGCTGCTGGTGGTGGTCAGGCTGAAGTGGACCAAGACGAAGACGAGGTCAGGGAGGACGCCAAGAAGCCGATCAGCAGCAGCAGCAGGCGCACTTCGTCTCGAGCTTCGTCGTCGTCGTCACCGCGCAAGAAGGGTGGCGGGTCGGCCGCTGCGGGAGGAGCTTCGTCGTCGGCATCGGCGTCGGGATTGTCCAACTCGTTCACTGCGGCGGTTTCGAAAGCCGAACCGGACGAGGGCGAGGATGAACTCGATGCGGAGTAAAAGACGGGGTGCCGCGCTTGATCGTCGTCGTCGGCGGGAGTGAGGAGGTTGGGTGTGGCAAGTTCGGGTCGCGCAGGGAGGGAGGGACGAAGGAGGTGAACACGCTTGACGCTTGTTGAGGGGGAGGGCTTGGGGCTTGTGGTTGGTGTGCTCTCTGCTTGCTGCAATAACTCGCTTGACCCGCTTTTTGTACTTTGTTGTCTGCCTTTTCCCCCGAAAGGTTGGCGGCGAACCTGCGCTTTCGTCTTGGCAGCTGCCTCTGCATGTCGATTCTGCCCATTCAGATTTCTAGCGACTCCCATCGAGCCTTGGCTCGCCACGGTCGAATTATCTATATGCACAACCGCGCAAACTCGCGCGAGCTCGAAGCGGTCAGCATTCAGCTCTCTACCAGCCCGCCCCGCGCCGTGCTTTCTTACCAGCGAAACAATCCGAGTCCTTTTCTTCGGCGTAGAGGCGCATGTATCCGATGATTGGGCAATGACTCACACGACCGTAGACTACACCGAGTCGATCGACCGCGCACCACTCCCCTTTCTCGCCAACTCACCGAGCCGATCGTGATCATGCTCTCCCCGCTCGCGCGAGAGACTGCGCGCTTTCTCGTCCCGGATCAGGCGCAACCGGCTCGCCTGGGCGCGCAGCTTGGCTGCTGGTCCGTTCGCGGTTGGGCTGCCGGTAGCACAGGGGTGGTCGCCCGAAGCAGCCGAGAACGGCGGATGGGGAGACGTCGTGTCGACCGAGGAGCGAGCTGTTGCCCTAGGTGAAGCAGCGGGGGAGAGATCGTTCTCGGGCGGTTCGAGACGCTGCGGGGAGTGAGTTGATGAGCGCATCAGTTCACCCGCATCATTCCCACGGAAGACTGCGAAAAAAAGAGAGGGGGGGGGGGGCGGGCAACTGACTCCGACTTCGCGTTCAAACGTCCCGACCATCTCGTCCACTTCTCGCATCTGTTTCTCCCTCGCCCAATCCTCCAGATCGACACTCTCCAACTGCTTCACATACCGTTTCCGGACTTCCCCTCCCGTCGCGACGATCCGATCCTCAAGCCACCGTTGGAAATGCGGCGAGTGCTCAATGAAGCGGAGGTAGAACCGGTCCAGGGGGGAGGTGCCGGGTTGGGAGAGCGAGGGGGCTGAAGAGCGGAAGGAGAGGGAGGAGCCGTGCGTGCGGAGGGAAGTGAGGAACGCAGAGGCGGAGAAACGCGTCGAGGGCGCGGGTCGCGGTCCGGGCGACAAGAGGGGAGTGCTGACCTCACACAAGATTCGTCAGCAGTACGTACGGACACGGATAAGAAGGGCTGTCAGCCAGACGAGTCACTCACGTGCGCGCGACGACTTCGTTCCCCGCCCAGAGCGTGCCGAAATACCGGTTGAGCGGGGCCAGGAACTGTTCCGTCAACGAGGCGAAATATCGATATATAGCCGAGTCGCAGGCCGAGTCTGTCCGTTTGAGTTTTCCCGAGGACTGCACTGTCAGTTGCGAGACTCTTGGCGGGAGGTCCTTCGCAAAACCAGACAGATCCGAGAGAGAAGTGGACAAACGGACAATCTCCTCTCTGCCACAACGTCTCGATCTCTTTCTTGACCGCCTCGTCCTTCTTGACGTGCCTCTTCCTCGTCGTCTTGAGTCCGAAATTCTTGTTCATCCGCGGGATATCGGTATGAGTGGCGCCGTCACTCCCCTGCCGTCTCGCCACGCCCGCGAAGCGAGAACCGGTCGAAGCGGACCGCTGAGGGTGTTGCTGCTGTTGCTGCTGGTGGTGGTGGTGGGTAGACGACGATCGGAACAAAGACCCGCTCGTTCTCAGGGCCGCAGCAGATGACGACGACAGCGAGGAGGGTGCGCCGCCATTGCGCGGGGATGCTGTCAATGCGACGGGGGACGACAAAGTCGTTGGAGATGAGGATGAGGATGTGGGTGGGAGAGACGGAATGGCACGGTCGAGGCGGAGGATGTGCGGCCAGTGCTTGCACGTCGTGAGGAGGAGGGGGTTCGTCGAAGCGATCAAGAGACCCTGTTCCGGCTGCGCGGGGGGTGGTAGGGCGTTTCCCGATTGGTCAGCCCTTTCCAGTTCGCTGGAATGAATCACTCAGAAAAACGTGGCGTGAAACAAAAGGGCCGCATGTCTGCAAGAAGCGAATGGAAAAAACCGATGGGGGGGGGAGGAGGGGCAGCCAAAAGAGGCGCAAAAGCGAAAGGGTCGAGACTCACTTTTGCACCGGACTTGCAGAGCCTTGCAAAGTCGGCATCGTGCACGTGAAAATATGGGCGGTCGTCGCCTGCAAACGGGATCTGATAGCGAGGGGGGGGGGGGAGCCGGCCAAGTCAGTGGGAGTATGTGATGAGCGCCCGTCAGAGGAACCTGACTCGACTCACCGGTTTGATGAGCGCCTTGAGCCCTTCGACGGCTTCGCTCCCCGTTCTCGGGTCTCCACTCCAGACGAGGATCGGTTCACCGAGGAGGAGCAACTCCCACAAGGTGACGAGGGTCGAAAAGTCGATCCCTCCTCCTGCCCCGGTTCCGGTTGGTGTTGGCGTTGTTGCTGTCGTTGTCGAGGGGGAGGAAGCGGGACCGCCGACAAAGGGGGATGAGCTTGGCGCGCGTGGAGAGGCGGAGGAAGGGGAAGAAAAGCCAGGAGGAGGAGGAGGAGAAAGATGGAGGCCATTCTGGGACGACGGAGGCGGAGGCGGAGCGAGGTGGTGGTGGTGGTGGTGGTGTGGCAGCTGTTGGTGCGGAAGGGAGGAGGAGGAGAATGGCGGCGGCGGGAACAGGAGAGTGCACAACGGCGTCGCGGGTAAACTAGCCGGGATCGTTCCCTCCTCGACTTGCCCCATCCCCATCCCTGGGCTTCCGCCGCCACCGTTGTTCATTCCATCCACGCGACGGTGTCGTCGCTGTCGATGATGATGATTCGCCGCCGCCGCCGCCGCGGGGGCCCCAACTCGGTCGTCCGAAGAAGTAGAAGCGCTCCAAGCTTGTTGGGACAAGAACGGCGAAGGCGGGTCCGTATAAGGGAGGTTGCTAGTCCGAGACCAAGACCGCGTGCCGCCGTTCAAGTGTGAAGAGAAGGAGGAAGAGGAAGGTGGGAGTTGGACTTGGTGAGGCGAGAGGGGGAGGGCGACGGTGAGGACCGAGCCGAGGAAGGGGAGTTCGAGCGTCGTGCCGGGGGTCAAGTCGGGCCTGCGGCGAGGTTCCAAGTCCGAGTCAAGAGAAAGGCGAGGATGTACGGGCGCGCGTTGAGGGAAAAGGGGAAACAACATTGACCACGTCAGTTTGATTCGTTTTCGTGTGATCTGCTGACAGGGCGCGCGCGCTACCCGCCCTTTGCCAGCTTTCAGCCGTCCCTCCCTTTAGCATCATTCCGGGGGACGAGACAGAAAAAAAAAACAAGAAACCGAGGGAGGGACTGACCAACTGGCAATGTTGTGACAAGCCGTCTCGACCATCCCGCCCATTCTTGTTGTCATCGTTGCGCGCCCTTGCCCTCCCGCCCCCTCTTCTTCGCGTAACCATTGTTCTTGCTGTTGAGCGGCATGTTTGAAATGGAGCGGTCCGAGGATCTCCATCAGGGCGGAGAAGAGACCGGGAAGGGAGGCGAGGTGGGTGATCTACATCGGGCGTGCGGGCGGGGCGGGGCGGGGCGGGGCGACGGCGGGGCGACGGAGCGAGTGGACAGGAGGAGAGCGTGACGAGAATCAATCAGAAGGGTCAGTCTGCTGCTGGGCGCGGCCTTGAGAGAGACGGTCTGCAGGAAGAAGGGAGGAGAGAAAGAGGCGGAGGAGACCCTTTGGAAGGAGGGCGCCCGCTGTCGGACTCAACTCACGAGGACGAGGGATTTTTGGGCATAGCCTCGACGGACGCGCGAGTCCTGTTCAAGTTACTCTCGTCAACGGTTTTTCAAGTCTCGCTGAGGGGGAGGGGTGGACGTACCTGCTCCCTTACGAACCACGTGTACCCATAGAGCGAGCTGGTCGCCGCCTTGTTGGCCACGAGGTCATGGTTCTCCTCGGCGACCGGGATCCTCCACGAGTAGGCGTACCCTCCTGCTCCTGCTCCTGTTCCTGCTCCAGCCGAGTCCAAGAGAGCGCCTTCGGGCAACGAAGAAAAGGCAATGTTTTGCTGGATGGCGGGTGGGAAAGACTGGGGTGGATAGGATTCCCTCAGGGTCTGTGTGTGCTTGACAGTCAGTGAGTGTCATTCGAGAGGGAGAGAGAGGGAGAGACGGACTGGACCTGCGTCGATGTCGAATTCGACAAGAGCCAAAGTGACGACGGTGCGGCGGATCCTCGCGAGCGTGTCCTTGTCCAGGGTGTCCTCTCTCGCCGTCTGTGTCCGCTGGCGGCGAGTGGTTGGATCGGTTGGACGCGGTGAGGGTGGGGCCCAGTCCTCGCCCTCTTGTCCCTCGTCGGGAGGGCTGCAGGTCACCCGGAGACCGAGATCGCCGTCCAAGGGATCGGTAGAGTCGTCCATACTCCCCCTGGCTATGGCGGGCGACGTGGAGTGGAGCGAGGATGAGAGAGCCTTCTCAGATCTCACACGGACCTCGTTCTCTCACTTTGCGCACAGTGACGCTATCGAGTGGGGCGCACTCGAGGAGGGGACGACGATGCCACGCAGCAGCAGCAGCAGCAGCAAGGCGTGGCTGCTGGCGATCCTCGTCGCCCTCGCCGCGACCGCGCTCCTCTCGACCGTCTGGCACCTCTCGTCCCTCTCGCTCGATGCACCAACCGCACGAGACTGGCACAGCTTCACCCGCTGGAGAGGAAACACCGACCCGCTCGCCTACCGCCGTCAGATCCAACTCGCCACCACCCCGCCGCCGCGAAACAGGGCCACCTTTGACCACGTCTATGTCTTGTCGTTGCCGGCGAGGGAAGACCGCCGCGCCGATATGCGCCAACTCGCACACGCACTCGCGATCGACATCACCTTTGTCGACGCCGCAGACAAGGACGAGCCGTTCCTCCAGTGGATCGCCGAACGAGTCGCCGAGAGTCGACAACTCCGAAGACAGGTCATGGTCCGTCGCGGCTGTCTCTCTGCCGTGACGATCGGGTCTCACACGCAACTAACTCGCCCAAGTACACGCGCGCGCACAGGCTCAAGCTCGTCAGGTCGCGCCCGAGTCGATCGGCGGGATGAGCATCGGTTCAGACTGGGTCACGCCCTTTCCCGGAAACCTCTCCTCCTCCTCCTCCTCCTCCTCCTCCAGGGACACCGAGCCACCGGCTCGCTTCCCTCCCTATCCTACCACCAAGACCTACGGTAACCGGCACTGGGTCTCTCACCTCGAAGCGCTCGCCGCCTCGGGCGGACACCACACGTCCCTGCGACCTTCCACCACCAAGTCCTCCTCTCTGAACGTCACCTCGTTGTTGTGGGACCCGCTCGAACCCCTCGCCGTACGACAGGTCCACGAAGGCGTCATCTCGACCTATTGGGGTCAGACGCGCGCCATCCGGCGCATGCTCGAGAATGGGGACGAGGTCGCGTTGATCTTGGAGGACGATGTCGACGTCGAGTGGGACTTGATGGATGGGTTCTGGGACCGCATCGAGAGGAGGTTGCCCCGCCGCGGCGGAGAGTATGATTGGGATGTGACGTTCCTGGGACATTGCTGGGGAGGCGAATTCCAACGTGAGCCTCCCTCTCCTCTCTCTCCTTTTTACGATTGATTGGGGCTGACTTGCTAAACCCTCAACGCCCGCAGAACCGCAATACCTTCATCCGTTGTTGCACCGCTCGACGGGCCCGATGTGCCTGCACGGGTACGCCCTCACGGCGCGGGGCGCCCACCGCCTCCTCTCGCACATGCTCGACCCCTGGTCGGCCTTCTCGACCGCCATCGACCTCGTCATCCCTTCCCTCTTGCGCATCCAATCCCATCACCATCTCGAGGTCCCGCCGCTCCTGGAGAGTTTCAGCGTCGTGCCGCCGTTGATCGTGCAGAGGAAGGATGGACCTTCGGATTTGCAGCGCGGGAACGGGTCCAAGTGGAGGGGGTTGTTGAGGGACTCGACGGTCGAGCGGATCCGGAGAGACCGGGGCGAGTGGAACGACGATTGGGAGGACAAGCCTCACTCGGCCTCGGACGATGAGCTGAGGTGGGTGGACCCGGCGTTGAAACTGAGGTGTGCGCCCGTTTGAGTTCGTGTGTTTGTAGTGCATTTCCCCCGTGTTGTTTCTACTCTCGTATTGCTTCTGTAAACCCCTCTCGCTGCCCCTTTGTCTTATGCATGTGTTCCGAACTATTTACGCCACGCGGGTTGCCTGCTGCGCTGAACGAGCCGCGAGTTCCGAGAGAAGAAGAGTGACGTTTTCTTTCTCTCTCTCGCTGTACACACATACGCTGCCATACTGGACCGCACGCCACGTTTGCGAGAATGAGCAGCAGTAATCGCAATTCGCCCGGAATCTCGCCCGGCGGCGACGACGCGACGCGCGGACCGTCTCCCTCTCCAGTTCCGTCCTCTTCGCTGCCGATTCCTCAAATCCCACCGCATCCAGCGCACGCAGCAGGCACGAGCAGTAGTACCTATGGCTCACCGCGCGGGGCAGGCTCACCCCGACTTGCCTCCTCGCCGTTGCCGCCGAATGCGACAGACTCGCCGAGCGGCGGATCCGCCCCGCTCACGGACGCACAAAAAGCCGACGTGATCAGACGACACCTCTTGAACGCCGAGGAGCAGCAGCGCGTCGCGCGGGATCAACAGCAGCAGCAAGCCTCGTCTTCTTCCCCTTCTTCGCCACGAGGAGGTCGAGCCGCGCAAGCAGTGGCGGCGGAGGAGCACCATAACGGCATACCCACTACGACGACGGCTGTGGACGAAGAGTATCCGACTCCGTATCACCTCCAAGGGGGGGACGTCGTCGCCGGGGTGTACAAATGGGTCGCCCAGCAACAACAACAACAGCAGGAAGGAGGAGGAGCCGGCAACGATTCCGGCATTTCGTCGGCGACCCCTCTCGGACCCCATACCAACGCCAATTCGTCGGGAGTTGCATTGCCGGGGGCGAGTGGAGGAGGCGGTGTTGGCGCCGCTTTGAGGAGGAGCAAGTCGGCGGCGTCGTTGCAGCCTTCGGTGGGAGGGGGCCCTGGTGGTGCTGGCGGCGGCGGAGGATCTCGTCGAACGTCGCTTGCGGGTGGAGGAGGGGGAGATGCAGCACGGGCGGCTGTTCGACTCGCTCTCGGTGCAGGGGCAGACGCTGCGAGCGAAGCCGCCGCCGCCGCCGCCGACGGAAGCGCCATCTCGATCGACAACCCCGCCGCCGCTGGGGACGACGATGGGTTGACGACGACCGAAATGCTTCAACCGGGAGGGTTCCGTCGCGATTTCGTCTTGCGGAAACAGCAACAACAACAACAAGCGCTCGCCGCTTCCTCCGGCGGCGAGACCGCTCCTTCCCCGAGCAACGGAGGAGGAGGTGGGGGTAGTGGTTCGGAGAACGCCTCGCTGTTCTCGCAACCGGGAGGCGAAACGGGCTCCTTCGTCCATGTTCCGGCTCCGACGGCGACGACGACGACGACTCGACCCGCCATGTATGGACGTCCGACGAGGTCTTTTATCGACTTCTTGACCCTTTATGGACACTTTGGTGGAGAAGACCTTGAGGAGATTGAAGAGGAGGAAGAAGAGGAAGAGGAGGAGATGGAGGAGGAGATGGAGGAGGAGGAAGAAGACGAAGAGGCTGCGGTCGGCGTGCCAGGCCGACAGCAGAAGCGATCTGGGGCGGGCGTGCCGGGCCCGCTCGCGTCCCTCCGAAGAGCCGCCAGTGAACGCACCCCTTTGTTGCGCAACCGCAGTTCGGTCCGCAGTACGCGGAGCATGTCTCGCAAACGAGGCGTCGTCGGCGGCGAGGAGCAAGGAGGTCCCGGCGTGGAGGGTGAGGTGGGGGCGGTGGCGGCGCCCGAGGGGATGAAGGAACATGGCGATGCGACAGTCACGCAGGCGGTCATGATGCTCCTCAAGAGTTTCGTCGGGACTGGCGTCCTCTTCCTCGGCAAGGCGTGCGTTTCTTTCCAGTCTCTCTCTCCTCTTCTTTCCATTCGCATGAAGCCTATCTTTCCTTGTCCATCCACTCCGGAATGGGCATGGGACGTTCCTTCTTCATCGCAGGGGGAAGAGGAAAGCTGATCGCCATGGGCATCCCGACCGACAGGTTCTACAACGGCGGTATCTTGTTCTCGATCATCACCCTCTGCTTCATCGCCATGATCTCGCTCTACTCGTTCCTCCTCCTCGTCCAGTGCAGTCTCGTCATCCCCGGCTCCTTTGGCGGTGAGTTGTCCCCTCCTTCGTTCTCCTTTCTCTCTCCCTGTGTGCTGGCGCGCGGCGTTTGCGCCGCGTTCTCTGTCTCTGACCGCCTCTTCTTTACTCTTTGGTATCAGATATCGGAGGCACGCTCTACGGCAAATATATGCGCCTCGCCATCTTGTGTTCGATCGTGCTGTCGCAGGTGCGTTCGTTCTCCTGGCTCCTGACTCCGCCGCCGCTGTCGAGCGAACCTACTCGCCGAGACTTGTTGCACGCCGCTGACCGTCCGATTCGCCCCCCCCCCCTGTGGCAGGTCGGTTTCGTCGCGGCGTACACCGTCTTTATCGTGAGTGGCCTCGAAAGTCCCACCTCGATGGCGAATGGAACAACTGATCTGACCGTGGTCCTTGGCGGCACCAGTCGCAAAACCTTCAAGCGTTCTTCTTGGCCGTGACGAATTGCAAGACCTACATCTCGATTGCGCTGCTCATCACCGCCCAGACCATCATCTTCCTGCGTGAGTACTTGACTCTCCTCTTCATACTCCGCGCGGCTCTGAGAAGGAGGCCTGACCGGACTGAGTGACTGACTCACAACGGGCACATGACAGCTTTCGCCCTGATCCGCAACATCCAGAAACTGTCGGGCACCGCGCTGGTCGCCGACGTGTTTATCGTCGTTGGTTTGATATACATCTTCTCGAACGAGATTGCCTTGCTCGCCAAGCGCGGGATCGCCGACGTCGAGCTGTTCAACTCGAAAGATTTCCCGCTCTTGATCGGGTGCGTGCGACGCCGTCGTCTTTTTCCTTGACGTTGCGACTCTCTCGAAGACGCGATCTCGACTAATGCCGACTCCCTGCGTTTCGATGCGCGCAGGACGGCCGTCTTTGCGTTTGAGGGGATCGGGTTGATCCTGCCCGTCGCGGAATCGATGCGCGAGCCGCAAAAATTCCCGCGCGTCTTGACGGGCGTCATGGTCGGCACGATGCTCCTCTTTGCTGGAGGAGGCGCGCTCGGGTACTTGACGTACGGGAGCAAGATTCAGGTGCGCGCGCGATGGCCTCAAAAGAGTCGCCTTTCCTGGATGCTGTCTGTCTGTGGACTCTCGACAACTGACTCTTTCTGGATCCTGTCGGTCTATGTTGCACGCACAGACTGTCGTCTTTGTCAACCTGCCGCAGGACGACAAGTTTGTCAACGCGTCCCAGTTCCTGTACAGCATCGCGATCCTCCTCTCGACGCCGCTCCAACTGTTCCCCGCCGTCCGGATCATGGAGAACGGGATCTTTGCGGCGCAAAAGAGCGGCAAGCGGAGTTTGAAAGTCAAGTGGGAGAAGAACGCGTTCAGGACCGTGGTCGTCGTCGTGTGCGCGTTGATCGCGTGGTTTGGCGCGGCCGACTTGGACAAGTTTGTTAGCCTGATCGGGTCGCTCGCTTGGTGCGTCTTCCGCCTCTTCTCGAATGCAAGCGCCGGGGTCATATAAACTGACAGCATTTTCCTTTAATCTTGTGGAACCGGTCGTCGCGCAGCGTCCCGCTCGGGTTGATCTACCCGGCGCTCTTGCACTTGAAGGCGTGCGCCCGGAGCCGGAAACAGAAAGCCGCCGATATCGCTCTCATCGTCTTTGGTGCCGTCGCGACTATTTATACCACCAAGCAGACGGTGCGTTTTGTCCTGATGCCTCGCCTTTTTCGCCGCGGAGCGTGGAGGAGACCCCCGATGCGAAGGCTTTTGCTTGCCGTGTTTGGCTTCGGTCCAGTCTGCTGACTCTTGGGTGTGGACAGATCGAGCTGCTCTTGTCTCCTAGTGACGCTCCGGCGTCGCCCAAGCCGCACTGCCCTCCGCGGAGGTCTTGATTCGCCCCGTCGACCGAGCACAAATTTCCGACCTTGTATCGTCCGCCACGACTACAACCTGTTCTGTATTGCTGTAGAGATTGCATTGGCCTACATGTTCTGATGCCTTCGAATTAAGCGCCGACGATCTCTGGAGCGTGAGCCCAAGTGAGCCGGGAGAAAGGTGCGCCGGGCAAAGAAGTGCCGAGTTGACCGGGCTCGCTCAGTTTGCCGGCATTGGGTCCCGCACGCGTTCGTTTTTCTCGGGCGCGACTAGACTACGCTCTCCTCCGACTCACACCTTCTCTCACTACTAAGCGCGCTGCAGACAGAATGTCCACCACGTCCGAGTCGTCGGGTTCGCCCATCCTGACCGTCCCCGTCGAGATTCCGGACCACCTCCAGAAGCCCGTCGGCACTCCCGGACCGCGCCTGCTCGAGATCGAGCGTGCCAAGGCGTCCTTCTCGCCCAAGGACTTGGAGCTCTACCTCTATGGCAAGGACTATATCGAGCGGAGAGACCGGATCCTCCCCGTCCTCGAGAACGAGGTGCGCCCTGCCCTCCCTTTCCGTCTCTAGTCTATGCGAGCTTGTACCTGTCGAACTGACACTCTTTCTGAACTCGTACACTACACTCGGCGCGCTCCTCCGGATGCTCGATCTCGACCACTGTGATGCTTCCCCCACACCTCCTCGGGTTTCTCCCGATCGGCCAATCCTCGCAGCCGGCGTTCAACAAGTCGAGGATCCACTACATGGACCGCGGAGAAAAGTACCGCTTCGGTTTGCGCAAGGAGAAGCGTTTGACCCAGATCCAGATGGAACTCGGCTGGGACGACGAAGACCTGCACATGGCCGAGGGCTTGCTCGGTACGCCCTTCTTTCAATAGCGTAGTGCGGTTTTCATACTGAATTTGCTACCTCTCGCCAGACCTGCCCGCCTCGTTCAACCTCCACCGGTCCATGTTCATGAAGACTTTGCGCGCCCAGACCACCGAGGAGCAGAAGGAACTCTTCCTGCGACCGGCCGAGCGCTACGAGATCATCGGTAGGTCTCGGGCGGGCTTTCCGGAACTGATCGCATCTGTGCTGACCAATTCCGCTCCTTTTCTCGGCGACCGCTCCAGGTTGCTACGCCCAGACTGAACTCGGTGCGTTTTCCCGCAAACGGAGAGTGGCCCATACTTCTGCCACCGCCGCATGAGCTGACCCCGCCGACTTGACGTTGCGTGCGTGCAGGCCACGGCTCGAACGTCCAGGGTCTCGAGACCACCGCGACGTACCACCCGGAATCCAAGTCGTTCATCCTCCAATCGCCCGGCCTCACTTCCGCAAAGTGGTGGATCGGCGGTCTCGGCCGGACCGCAGACCACGCCGTCGTCATGGCCCAGCTCTACACTCCCGTGCGTACTCTTCATACGCAGCTCCGGACCACTGCTCCGACCGGCCGGCGGATCTTTAACCTTTGATGCCGATCCTGCAGGACGGCAAGAACGGCCAGCTCGTCAAGCGCGGTCCGTTCCCGTTTGTCGTTCAGCTCCGCGACCTCAAGACTCGCGAGCTTCTCCCCGGTCGCACGATCCAGGACATCGGACCCAAGGCGGTCAGTGTAGTTTGCTCTCGGCTCGCCCTCGCACCCTCGTACTGACTCGGCGGAACTGTCACGGTGCAGGGTTACCCCATGGTCGACAACGGCACGATGCTCCTCGACCAGGTCGAGATCCCGCACGTCAACTTCCTCGCCGGCTACGCGAGCGTCGACCCCGAGACGGGCAAGTTCAACAAGCCGCAGCATGACAAGCTCGCCTACGGCACCATGGTTTACATCCGTGCCAGTGAGTCTCGCTTTTTGAGCCTCGATGCAGGACCGGCCGTATACTGACCCGAAGTTTCCGCTCCGAAGACATGATCCAGCAGGCTCGTTCGATCATGGCTCGGTCGGCCACCGTCGCGATCCGGTACTGCTCCGTCCGGAGGCAGTTTGCCGACCGCGACGCTCCGCAGACCGACGACGGTCGCCAACCCGCCGAGACGCAGGTGATCAACTACCAGCTCGTGCAGGCTCGGATCTTCCCCCCTCTCGTCCAGGCGTTCGCGTTCCACTTTACCGGCAAGGAGATGTACCGCCTGTACCACCTCAACGAGCAAGCGATGCAGGGCGGCGACTTTGGCATTCTCGCGGACGTGCATGCGACCTCGAGTGGACTCAAGTCGCTCTGCACGCTGATGGCGTCCAGCTCGATCGAGGAGTGCCGCAGGGCGTGTGGCGGTCACGGGTACTCGCTCGCTTCGGGGTTGGCTTCGCTCTGGTCCGACTACCTCCCGCAGGTGACCTGGTGAGTCCCGCGAGATCGCGAGACCATCGCACGTTCTTGAACACCGGGGCTGATGGCGAATTGCTTTTTCTCGTGTGTGCGCGTGCGCGCGCGCAGGGAGGGCGACTCGTACATGCTCACGCAGCAGACCGGTCGCTACCTCTTCAAGACGTTCCGCACCCTCCTCGCCGACCGCAACGCTCCCATGTCGAAGGAGAACCGGACGGCCGACTACGTCCTCAAGTACATCTCGAACCCGGAAGCCAAGGCGCCGTTCAAGTACGTCGGCGACTTGTCCGACCCGCAGCTGTTTGTCGACGCGTTCGGACACCGCGCGGCCTACTTGACGGCGACGGCGCTGAGGAAACGCGACATTGAGAAGCGGTCGTGGAACTCGATCCTTTGCGACATTTTCCGTTGCTCGTGCGTTCCGAAATTCTTCATCTTCCATCTTCATACGGCCACAACTGACTGACCCTGTCTGCGTTTCTACAGCACCGCGCACTCTCAGTACACCCTCGTGTACAACTTTGCCAAGGCCCTGCAGGAGGACGAGGATCTCAAGAGCCAGCGCGCTCTCCACCGCGTCATGACCACCTGCTTCGAGCTCTTCGGTGAGTCGTCAAAACTCTTCGGCCTTTTTACCCTGCCGTGTTGACTGACGAGCCGGTGGTCCCGTCGCAAATCACACAGCTTGCCACACGATGGACGCCGAGGCGGCCGAGTTCCTTTCGTCCGGCTACCTCTCGCCGAAGCAGCACGAACTCCTCCGGAATCGGGTGCACGAGCTCCTCGCCGAGCTGCGACCGCAGGCCGTCCCGCTTGTCGATGCGTGGAACCTGCCCGACTACCTCCTCAACTCGGCCCTCGGTCGTCAGGACGGCGACGTCTACCCGGCGTTGGTCCGGTTCGCGCAGGGCGAGCCGCTCAACCGGACGAGGTTCAACGTCGACATCCACAGTGACGAGATCGAGGTCGGACCCGAGGAGGGCGCCAAGGTCTCGAGCAAGCTCTGATTAATTCCGGTCGCTTTGGCTTTCGACCCGTCTCCTTCCTTTCGTTTGTGTTTTTCTCCCCCCGGGGCATGCGTTCGCCCATGTCGTGTTGTGCAGTGCAAAAACAGAATAGTTTGATCTCCCTATCGCTCGCTCGACGCTGCGGACTCCAGATGCATATGTACGTTGCCACCGCCGTACGCGTGCGTGGGTTGCAAGGAAAACGGAGAAAGCATCCCAGACGATCCGTAGCTTGCATAGGCCGCGGTGGTATTATCGGTTGACGTAGAGTAGTCTATATTGGCTATAAGCCCAGTCGAGAGGCCAGTCGCGCTTTCCTCCTCCTCGGCGACGTGAGCAGCCGGTGTCCGATTTGTGGAGGGCCTGGGCTCTTCTCCGCCGAGTCCGGGGGAAGCTGATCGGCTGCTGTCCGAGCGATGAGAACAGCTTGCCCACTGCCTCGCGCCGGCCGGCCCTGGCTCGCGGCTGCTTCGCACAGAGCTCTGTGCAGTCGCTGATCTGCACATGCTCAGGCGTTGAGCCCGCGGCCGATCTCGGGATGGGAACTACGCTCCGGCAGAGGTTGGCGTCGGTGCGACAGCTGGTTTGGTCCGAGCCGCAAGACCCCGTCGAGCGACGGTTGCTTCGCAAAGCCGACTGGCTCATCTTGCCGTACTTGTGTCTGACGTGAGTGGGCCTTGGTTCAAACTTAGGAACGAGAGCTTCGTCGCGAGCTGACACCTTTTCCGGACGGACGCAGGTTCTGCGTCAACTGTGCGTCGTTCGAAACGTCCGACGATACCTCAAGTCCTGCTCGACTGACCGCTTTGCTTCTATCTGCACTCGCAGATCTCGACCGTGTCAACTGTGAGCTGCGACTGGAATTGCGGGCGCGTTTTTCGCGGAATGCGAAACTGATCCTCGCCCTGTTGGCCCGACCACAGTTATCAATGCATAGTCAGCCCGCGTCTGCTCTCACCTCTGCGCCGCGACACATCTTACTGACTCTCGCTCGACGTCTTCACCCCCGTAGTGTATCCGGCTTGGGCGTGCGTAGGCGGGCCATCTGAGTTAGGATCGAAGTAAACCGGCTGATCTCGCATGCTACGTCCAGGTCGCCCTCAAGATGCATGGCGGACAATACAACAAGTGAGCACACGCTCTCGTGGAGTGACTCGATTCACCCGGTGCTGATCTCGCCGTGACATACTGCAGCGTTCTGGCCTGCTTCACGACCGGCTACGCCATCGCCATGATTCCGCAAAACATGATCATCCTCTCGGTCCGGCCTCGCATCCTGTTTCCCATCAACGGAGGTGAATTCGAAGTTCGAATTTATACGACGTGTACCCCTCGCGTCTCCAACTGAACCGAATCCCGTTGCAGTCATCTGGGGCATGTTGACTGCTGTCAGCGCGGCGGTCACCACAGTCGAGCACCTCTACGTCATTAAATTCTTCCAGGTAAGGGCCACATTCGCTTTGGCGTGCCATCCAGTCCGCCTGCTCCTTGATAACTCACGCAATCTGCGCGCGCACAGGGAATGGCCGAGGCTTCAACCTTTGTCGGAGCGGTGAGTTTCCCCGCAAGTGACCGCACTGGCCACGAATCCTGACTTTCACACGTTCTTGGCACAGCACTATGTTCTCGGCGCATGGTACAAGCCGGAAGAGATCGGACGCCGCGCCGCCATCTTTTCCATCTCTGGTCAAGCCGCGACGCTCTTCTCCGGTCCGCTGCAGAGTGCGTCCCGTCGGCTTGTTCAGGATTCTCCCTCTCCAGCCTGTGTATCGAATGTTGACGGCTGTCACGTATCGCAGGCGCATTATTTCACGGCTTGAACGGCAAGCATGGCTTGGAAGGCTGGCAGTGGCTTTTTATCGTTTGCGGGGTGATCAGTCCGTTTGATTTCTCCTCCCCCTCTTCTCGAGACTCCGCACACAAGCTTCTCACGCCTTATTTTCATAACGCTCTTCAGCTGTCCCGGTCTGTCTGGTCGGGTTTTTCCTCCTTCCCGACACTCCGGCCACGACGCGAACTCGCCTTCTCTCGGCTGAAGAACGAGCCTACGCCGCTGCACGCGTCGGCGCCCATTCGCAGCAGGGCAAGCTTGATCGGACCCTGTTCCGCCGAGTCTTTGCGCGGTGGCACGTCTACGTGTTCTCGCTCCTTTGGTGAGTGTTTCTGTGCTCTCGCGGCGACCAGAACGTTCGCGCAAGACTGAACGGTAATATTGTCGATGGACGTACAGGATCGCGGGCGCAGCGATCGAGTCGTTTGCCGCGTGGGGGATCATGCCACTCTGGATGCGAGCGCAGAGGACACCGTTGCGCCGGCCGCTGTACACCATCGACCAACTGAACCACTACCCGCTCGGGAGCGCCGGCGTCGCGATCCTTGCCCTATTTCTTTCGGTGAGAACTTCCGGTCCTCAGCAGATGTACAGAGTCTGATAGATGAACTGATTCTGGGTCGGCTGCAGTCTATATGGACAGATCGGAGAACGCAGGACCGCTTCGCGGTCAACATCGTTACCGCTTCGGCGGTCCTGGTGTCAGCAACGCTGATCCTGTACGGCGGCTTACACCCGGGCGCGTTCTCACGAGGGGTCTACTTCTTCGCGTTCTACCTCTCGGGGTACGTGTCCGACTTATTCTTCCGGTTTTGGTGCGCTCCCGAAACGGGTACTGACCTCGTCGAGTTTTACGGAGCAGAGTTTCGTTCGCGGGTCAGGCCAGCAATTTCTCGTGGGTGAACGAACTCCTTGCGCGGGACGAACAGGCGCGAAGTATCGTCCTCGCCAGCATGAACGGTGCGTCCAGCCGCTGTCGCAAGCCGCCAAGGTTGTATCCTTTTGCTGAACAAAACCGTTCCGTCCACCCCCTGCAGTCGCAAGCTACGCATTTAACGCTTGGGTGCGTTTTTGTCCAGCGTGGATGGTTGTCCGGCGAGATGGCGCAAAAACGGCTGACTCTTTCGTTTGCGTTATTGCAGTTCCAAGTCGTGTTTTTCAAGGCGTCGTACGCGCCCCGGTTCCAGCAAGGGTCTTCCCTCATGATCGCCTTCTGCCCCCTCTTGGTCCTCTTTACCTGCATCGCTCGCTACTTGCAGGTGCGGGAACAGCGCCGCAGCAATGTCGAAGCCGTCTCGCCGGAACTCGGGCTCGTCGACTCGGACGATTCCGAGACGAAGGAGGACGCCGAGCAGGATCTTGAGAACAGGGCGGGATCGGCGGCATACACATGTGGGTGAACAGGGCGGCTGTGATACATCATCTTGGGGGGCGGGATTGACAGGGGATCGCAATATCGCATGGTTTCTGTTGGCTGTAGCATCACGCGCAATGGTTTCGTTGACTCTCTCTCTCTCTCGAGTCTTTTCCGGGCGTTGCTGTCGTTATCCCGCTTTGAGCGTTGAGTGATATGCACGCAGCCCTGCAGCCTGCCTTGGCCTGCCTATCTTTGTCGAAAGTCAACTCTGGCCAAGTTGACTTTTGGTCGAGAGTTTAATTTGCTTCCGCGCCAAACGCGTCGAGGCACGGCTTGATGAGGCGGACGCTCGCTTAGCTCTACCATAGCGCACGGCTGCGATCGAGTGTTCGGCTGACCGGTACTTAGGCTGTGCCAGGCCTCCTCGTCAGGACTCGAGGCGTTGGCGCCGCCAGCTTTCGTCGAACGGACGACCGCTCCATCGCGTCTCTCAACTCTCTCGTCTCCTCCGACTGCGACTGCCACGGACGACGACGCACACCGTCCGTGACGAGGGCCTTGCAGGAAGCGCGACTCGAATGGTGGCAGTAGCTGGGGGCTCGAGGAAGCGGGCGTACGCGGTGGCATGGCGCAACTTTCAGTCCAAGAAGAACAAGACCTGGGAGAGGTGCGTTTCCCCCTCTAGCTCCGATTCTGTTTGGCAAGGTGGACGCATGAAGAGGACCATTCTGTCGAGTCATGAGCCGCCCCAGGGAGCGTGTCAGACGAAAACTGACTCTTGACTTTCGATGGTCTGCCGCCATGATTTCACCGATACAGCGACGGGGTACGTACGCAACCCGGCGCACAGATCAGGCAGAGTACCGCACGCTTGCTGACTGCGGACCTTTGCAGCTCATGCTGGTCGAAGGAACGGGGGTGACAGTCTATTCGGTCGACGGCAAACAGTGCGTCTTCCCGTCTCAGCCCGTTGCTTTTCTCCCTGGACTGCCGACTTATATTCCTCTTCACAGTCTCGGATCGCGGAACTTGAACAAGGCAATCGCTGAAGGCGACGAGTTTACCATCAATAACAAGGATGTCCAGGTGCGATCTTGGGCAGAATCGACGCACCGCGACCATTTCGGGGATGAAATTTTGACAAGAGCTTGCATTCCGCAGGTCAGCGACGAGTGTTCTCTCGACGAATACTACCAAGTCGCGGGACGCAAAGGCGGACAGGTCGGGGCGGGCCCGTCAACGTCGACACCCGCCAAAGCGGTGCCAGGTTACTTCGCCAGACCGGGTCAAACCGTCGGATCGGCCGCAAAGGGGACGCCGAGGGCCGCCACTCCCGCCGCTGCCGTGCAACCGTTCTCGACTGAGAGGGTCGACCGCGCGGAGACGCCTGTCTCGGCAAGCAAGAGTTGGTTCCAGCCGGGCGTGAAGATCCAGAAACCTTTCAAGCAGCCCGGCAGATCGCCCGCACCGGCGACGTTCTCGAGTGGCGCAGCTCGACACGACTCTCCTGTGCCGTCGAGCAAGCTCCGGGAAAGAACGCTGCCGGAACAGCGTCAGCAAGAGCCGCGGCGCGAAAACATCACGGGCGGAGCGGGTGGAGGACCCGGCCGCGACAAGGGGAAAGGTCGAGCCTACAGCGTCGACAACGACTTTGAGGACGTCGAGAATTCACCACCGTCTTTGCGGACCGATCAGCCTCCGATCGCAAAGAAACCGAGGGTCGAAAGCGCCGAGTCACGTGTCGCCGCTGCAGCGGGCCCTCCTCGACCGGCGCGACGTTCAGCCGCGGACGCTGCGTTCGACTTTGCCGTCTCCAAGAAACGAAACGACACCCTCGTCCCTGTCGCCACTCGCGATGTCCTCGCCCGCGCTCCGCCGGCTCGCACCAGATCTGCTCCCGAACAAGCGGATCGGACCGCCCGAGTTGAGCCTCTCTTCAGGAGCTCGGCGTCGCCCGAGCAGAAGAAGAATACACCCATGATCTCGCATCCGAAGGAGGAAGAGGGCGCGTCGGAGGAGGAGGAAGAAGAAGAGCTCGGCGATTGGATGCAGGACATCGAGCTCGACGCGGAGCTCTTTGCGAACGATTCGGCCGAGGAGGAGAAACCGCGTGTGGGGGTCGGAGCGAGCGTGTCCGCCGATCTGGACGATGAGAAGATGGGCGGATTGAAGGCGGCTGAAGAGACTGGGGCAGGAGACGCTGTGAGCGCGACTCGAACAGAAGGGAAACGCACGTACATCGTGAGTCCCTCTTCGTCTTGTCGCCATTCAAACTGTGACCGCTGACTTCCTTTGCGCAATGACCAGTGTCTATGGTCAGTCCCCATGTTGGTCGGTCACACGGAAACGGATCCTCTATCTGACCGCAGAGCTTCCCCGCGCACAGGCGCAAAGCCACGACGGCAAAGAAGGCGGATTGGGCCGGCGACGCTCGCCTCGTCGTGGGCGGTCATTCTGCGCGGCTTATCGATGAAGCGAACGGCAATCAGTGCGTTCATGACCCTCCGCGTCCGCGTGTCCCAAAGCTCGGCTGACGCTGTGGTCTCTCACCATGCAGGCTTGGCGCTTGGACCCTCCGTCCTGACACCGACTTGTCCTTCAACAAGGTTCACACCTTCTGCGGCTTCCATGTCGAGGTGCGCTGATGTCGTCTTTCAAGACGGGGCTTTTGACGGAAGGCTCAATCCCCGCTTTGCTGCAGATCCAGGATGCGATCGTTGGCCGTGCTACCAGCGACGCCGTTCCGACCAGTTCCTCGAGCACGCGGGCACGTGATCCGGCATGGGCGGCTCTGCCGCCACCGGCGCAAAACTCCCGCACGCCAGCGTTCAAGCCGCCGGCACCGGCAAAGGCGGTCAATCCACTCGCGCGTCAGCTCGCAGCCCGATCTGCTTCGCCGGCGCCCGCACCGCATCTGCCAGCTCGAGATGCCTTGCAGACCGCACTGCCGCCCACTTCCGCTGTCGACTTTTTCAAGAACCCGCGAATGACGGACAGTCTGAATGGCGTCGACGGCGGCGCGAGCAGAGCCCGCAAGTCTGGACCGCTGTTTGACCCCGCTCAGCAAGGCGCACTGGTGATGCTCAGGCCGAATGAGGCGCATCAGGCCGAGTACAACAAGCTGTGAGCGCGAATTCCCCATACGAGTGGGCACCTCTCTCTTTCCGACGCGTTGACCCCCTTTCTTCACCCAAAAGGAATGCCCCGATCGTCGACGTCGTGGTCGATCCCATCATCAGCACAAAACTGCGCGAGCACCAGCGAACGTGCGTTGTTTATTTGTCGTGTCGGCATCCAGGGTCGCTGACGATTGACTCGAACACCGTTTGCAGCGGCGTCGCATTCTTATACGAGGTGACTCGGGGTCGGAGGCCGACACACGCATGCTATCGATACTGACCACGGAGGGCTATTGACGACAGTGCGTCATGGGTATGCGCTCGTCCGGTCAAGGCTGCATCCTCGCGGACGATATGGGTCTCGGCAAAACCATCCAGTCCATCGCGCTCATCTGGACTCTCCTCAGTGAGTGATGCCGGCCTGCCGACAATTCGAATCGTCGAACCTGACTTGTGATGCCGCGTCGTTCCTGCGACAGAGCAAAGTCCGTATCAGACCGGCACGCAGGGAACGATCAAGCGAGCGATGATCGTCTGTCCGGTTACCCTCATCAAGGTCGGTTTCAGTCCTCCCCGTTCCCCGAACTCAAACCTCGAGAACTGAATGAGACCGCGCGCAGAACTGGAGTCAGGAGTTCAAGAAGTGGCTCGGGAAGGACCGAGTGCGAGTCATCGTTGGCGATTCGAAGCAGGCGATCGAGACGTTCATGTACAGCAAGAACTACGACGTTATCGTCATCGGTTACGAGAAGGTGTGCTTTTCTACCGTCTCGCCTGCTGTCGCATCGATTCTGACATTCCTTGCGTGCAGGTCCGCGAGCACGTCGAGCTGCTAAAAGCGGCGCAGCCGCCGATCGGACTTGTCATTTGCGACGAAGGTGCGCTCCTCGAACAGCACTTGTACCCTCTCTCAAGACAGCTCACGAGGCTCGTCATTCTGCAGGACATCGCCTCAAGTCGGACAAGACCAAGACGAGCAAGGCCTTGCAATCGCTGTCGTGCATGCGTCGAGTGATACTTTCCGGCACGCCGATTCAGAACAACCTCGGCGAATTCTTCGCGATGCTGGGTGCGTGACGAGGCCGTCCTCCGCTGTGTGCAAACTCGGAGCGTCCGGCTGACGTAACGGATCCGAGCAGACTTCGTCAATCCGGGCATCCTCCAGAACGCGGATCACTTCAAGAAGAGTACGCCTTCGGCACCACGGGTCGTGCTTTCGGAGACGCACTGATGTCTTTTCTCGCTTGTGCCGATGCAGACTTCGAACGCCCGATCATGGCCGCTCGTCAGCCGGATGCCAGCTCGAAGCAGCGTCAGGAAGGTGCCGAAGCTCAAGAGACGCTGGCCGCCATTCGGTCTCACTTCGTGCTTCGCCGAGAGAATAGCGTCATCGTGCAGCACCTGCCGGCGAAGTGTGCGTGGCCGCGAGTCTTGCGCGGGTAATCACGGGTCGCTGATTGTGTCGTCCGCTGCCCGCAGACGAGTACACCGTCTTCATTCGCCCGACCGATCTTCAGCGGGCCGTCTACCGCGAGGCACTCGGCAATTCGGCGATCAAGACGATGCTCGAAGGTTTTGACGTCAAGACCGGGATCTCGCTCCTTCAAACACTGCTCAAGCTCGCCACTTCTCCCGGGCTGCTGTTGAAGCAGATCAAGGTGCGCCGCCTCCCATGCTTCGCTAATTCGAGTGTTGTTCGACTGACCCGAGTACTCTCCTGACGGTGTGCAGGAAAAAGGCTTCGGTCAACTCGATGAATCGATCATAGATGCGTTCCCGGCCGGAACCGATTCTGCCGACTTTGCTCTCTCAGGTGCGGGACGCTTCTGCTTTATAAGATATGCTCGATCTAACGGCTCGCTGCATTCGCCTCCCTGCAGGCAAGTTCTCGGTGCTCGGAGCCATGCTGGCAGAGCTGTGGAAGAGCGGCGTCGAGAAGGTTGTCGTGGTTTCGAACTACACCTCCACGTTGGATCTGATCGAGACGCACTGTAAGCGGCAGAAGTATCCGTACTGTCGCTTGGACGGGTGAGTCTCTACTTTCTCGTGTAACGCAGTCATCCGAGGCACGGCTGACCTGGACGTTGCCGCCTTCGCAGGAAAACGCCGCAGCAGGACCGAATCCCGATGGTCGATGCTTTCAACCGCGGCCCGCGGTCGCGCAATTGTAAGCTTGACTATGATACGGCGGTCCGTGTTTGTGGCGGGGTCTGACGTCGTCATCATCTCTCGCAGTCGTGTTTCTCCTCTCGAGCAAAGGTGGTGGGACCGGCTTGAACAGTAAGTTGGATGCGCTGGTGGCTTGTGGGGATTCGACGGATGACTAATAATGAGTACCTTGCAGTCATTGGAGCATCCCGCTTGATCCAGCTCGACAGCGACTGGAACCCCTCCAACGACCTGCAAGCCATGGCTCGGTACGGTACCTCTCTCACCAAGACGCAACGGATACCGCGCTGACTCTCGCCCGGTCTACAGAATTCATCGCGAGGGCCAGACGCGCGTCTGCGTCATCTACCGATTCCTGACATCCGGCACTGTCGACGAGGTCATCTACCAGCGTCAGCTGACCAAGCTTGCTCTGAGCGGGTCCATCATGGTGTGTCCTCCTCTTGCTCGAATTCGAGGCACGGTCACTGACAACGTTGCTGCGCGCTAGGCCGGGGAGGGAACCGCCTCGAGCAGCAAGAGCAAGAACACGTTCACCGCCGATGAGGTTCGTCAGATTGCTTCGGCCGTTCGGCTACGTGCTCGACTAACACATGTGGACACACAGCTTCGAAACCTCTTTACGCTGCACGAGGATGTAGCGTGTCAGACGCACGACCTGCTCGGGTGCCGGTGCCATCTCGGCGAGCCTGCTGTCGACGAAAACGATGCGGCCGAGTCCGAGTCCAGCGGCGACCACGACGACGCCGATTCGAGCGATGACGATTTTGAAGGCGGCTTCGTACAAGCGTCTCAGTACCGGGACAAAGACTCGGAACGCGCGGTCCGTCTCGCATTCCTCGGCTTGTTTGCCACTTGGTCGCGCTGGAAGTCTGACTCTGGTTTTTTCGCTTCTTCAGCTCGCCCGCAAACGTCGCGATCTTTCGATCCTGAAAACCTGGACGCACTACAACACTCGCGATCTCGACAGGGTGGACCAGATCGAAGACATCTTGCTGCTCTCGGTCATCTACGAAGCTCTCGAGCGCGCCAAATTGCACACCAGCCTCCCGAAGCTGCAGGAGGCGGATCAGAACCTCTGTGGTGGACAAATCGCTTTTGTCTTTGGTCAAAAGGCGGGGGCACCGGCGCCGGCCGCTGTTGTGAGCGGAGACGAGTAAGGCGTTTTTTTTTTGCTTTGTAGCATGTGTTTGTGATCTGTAGCCCGCTTCGTTGTTTGTCTCCATCATTTGCATTATCCACACACTCGCATTTCAGTTGTCCATCAGTCACGCGTTCGTGGGGAGGGGAGAATGCAGCCGAATTGTTGGCCGCTCTAGGACGGGGCGCAGCTCAGGCAAGGGTCGACTTCGCTTCGTTCATGCGGCGTAACAGCGTCGGACGCCGAACATCTTTCTTCCGGGGACGTTTCGGACTGTGTGTGCCTCCGTTGCTCTCTCCTCCGCAACATCTGCAAAAGCTGCCACCGAAATCAACCTTTTGGCTTTTGCCTAGACTTTGGAGAAGCCATCGTCTCGAGCCATCTGTTCGGTCTCACAGTGGGGCAAAGGCAACTGCAAGATTTGATCCTCTCGCCTTCCGGAACGGATGGCCGGTTCCGAAGGAGTCGACGTAGCCTTCGCTCGTCGACGAAGGTCAAAGTCTGCAAACTGCATCTTCGTGCTCGGGACATCGGTTCTGCAGCTCAGCCGCAACCTACGCGCCTTAGCATTCATAAGGACTCGGCACGCGGAATTGGGCATAGCAGCACGGCCATGAACGGTCTCGCGAGTAACGTCGCGTGCGCTTTGACAAAGTCGAAGTCCGGATCTGGATCGTGTGAATGCAAAGCTGGATCTCTTTGAACCTTGGTTTTCCAGTCACTAAAGAGAGGCCTAGGTGCTCTTGTAGGTGTCCTTGCAGCACGTTCGAGCAGCTCCTCCATTCACGGGGTGCTCGATCTTTTGGAAGCAGCTGCTCGCACCCAAGTTCGGACTGGCGCGATCATGCATGCTTAAGTGCTCGCTCGCACCTCGCCGTTGTCTCTTGATACGTAGAGGATTGTACTTGCTATGAGACGCACGAGTCGAGTACATGCACGCGGTCATGGACCAATGCTGAACTCGAGCCGAGCTTGCACGGCGCGCTGGCTGGCCGCTCCATTTCTCTTGCATCGCTCGCATATATGCACTCCTCCGGCGCCCTCACTCTAGAAAGATAAGGCTGCCAAGTTTCCACAGCGAGGCGCTCATCCCGCTCGGGTCCGTTGCAAGTTTTCCGCTTCGTGATTTGACTGATTACGGCTGTCTCAGCGCGGATCGGAGGCTATCTTTGTCGCTCACTCCGCACTCGATCTCTTCGCGCCAGAATCTCCTCGCGTGGCCACACGCGCTGTGTGCCCGCATTCCTCGGCTAGTTCAGGCAGGTGAGCTCTGTACGGCTGGGGCAACGCGGCTCACACGAGCTGGTCCGCCGGCGCGCCCGTGTTGTGCCAACTGCTCTCGTCCGCTCTTTTTGTTCTGCTTCTCGCTACGCTCGTCTTTCCGTCGGTACGCCGCTTCCAACCTCAAAAGATGCTGTCTGCACTCAAAGCTGTCGCGGCCATCGCGGCTGCCGGCTCTGTTCTCGCTGCTCCTGCCCCTATCGCCGCCGGTTCGTCCAGCTCCAGCGGGCACGCGCTCGTCTCTCGCGACCTTATCGTCAAGCCCAAGGTCATGATCATCAGCATGGTGCGTACGGAGCAGTCCTCTGGCCAAGGGCATAATCCGACGGCGGATCTCGTCCTCCTTTTTCTGGGGGAGGCTTGACGGACGGGTACGCTGCCCAAACCCCGAAGGCTGACCCGATAGTCTCGTTTGCGCCCACAGTTTACACCGGAACGTCAGGTCTGGCTCGAGCCGATGCAGCTCAACATCGACTACCCCCTCATCGGCGGGTCGCCGCTCTTCCCCAACATTTCTTGCGAGGCGAAACGCGATGTCTGCATCGTCACGACTGGAGAAGCCGAGATCAATGCCGCCGCAACAAGTACGTGTAGTGCGCGACGCGAAGATCGAGGTGCTTTACCCAGGCTTGAGAGCGGTCGCATTGACGAAGGATTCCCTGCAGTCACCGCTCTCACTCTCAGCCGCGATTTCGACTTGACCAACACGGTAAAGCCTCACCGGAGTAAGTGGACTAATTCTCAGAGCTGACGCAATCGCACCTTCAGTACTTCCTGATCGCTGGAATCGCGGGTGTGAACCCCCACGTCGGCACTCTGGGATCCGCCATCTGGGCTCGTTTCAGTGTCCAGTCCGGACTCGCCTATGAGCTCGACACTCGCCAGATGCCGAGCAACTGGTCGACCGGATACTGGGCGCTTGGAACAAAGGCGCCCGGTCAGCTTCCGAAGGTGCGCCCGGTCTCGTTTGGTGCTTTCATTCGCTCTCGACACGCTCGCTTTGGCTGATCGCGTCTTTCTCCTCGCTCGTAGACTTCGGACCTGTACGGCACCGAGGTCTTTGAGCTCAACACAAACTTGCTCGCCCGCGCCGTCAACATTACTTCCGGTCTCCAGCTCAACGACTCGTCCGTTGCTCAGCAGTACAGGAGCCGCTTCTCGTACGCGCCGGCGAACCAACCCCCGACTGTCACGCAGGGCGATGCGTGAGTCTCGGTGGCCTTGTACTCGTTGTGGCCGCGCGTCCCAGCCTGACGACCCGTGTCTCGACACAGTCTCTGCTCGGACGCGTACTTTGCCGGCAACCTCCTCGCCGAGACCTGGGGCAACTACACGACCTACATGACCAAGGGCGAGGGCAAGTACGCGACCACCGCTCAAGAGGATAATGCTACGCTTGAGGTCCGTTCTTGAACCTCCGGACTCTGTTTTGCCTTCGCACTTTCCGGTTGACTGAGAAATTGTCGTCTCTCTGGATTGCAGGCCATGGTTCGGGGTGAGGAGCTTCGCTCGCTTAGAGTCAGACGGTGACCAAAATCCTGATCTTTAACCTGCTTGAACATCTACGCAGCTCACAAGGCTGGCCTCGTCGATTACGGTTCGTTAAATTCCCCGTCGCTTGTTGCAGTGTTCGCCACTGACCGAGCTTCTGCCACCCACGAAACAGCTCGCATCATGCTCCTCCGCACCGCTTCCGACTTTGACCGCGCGCCGAACGTGACCGTCGACGCCTACACCGCGTTCGAGGCGGAGCAGGGCGGCTTTGAGCCCGCGATTCAAAACATCCTCATCACCGGCCGTCCTGTCGTCGAGGAGTGAGTTTTACCTGTATCGCTACTCGTCGATTGGAGCTTTGACTGACCTAGTGACGGGCGGACTTGCGGCGCCTACAGCATCCTCAAGAACTGGGACTCGGTTTACTCCGCCGGGATCGCGCCGCAGGCTTCTCTCAACGGCTCGTGCGTCCTTTCTTCTCTCGAGTCTGTTTCTGGCCTCCACAACGCGTGGGCTGACGGGTGTGCCTCCTTCCCTGGCGTGATTCCGCCAACGACAGCTACTACGGCGATGACCTCGGCACTCTCCGGAACGGGACCGCTCAAGCTCGTCTTCGCATGCGTCGTCGTTCGCAGCTCGCCGTCGCTCCTATCAGCGCATAGACGCGAACTTTCTCCTGCTCGTGACAGCAAGAGTACAAGGGCCGTTGCTGTTGCTCTTTCCTCTTCTGCCTTTCGCCTTTCATTCTTCGCCTAGAGTTTCTCCCCCCGCCCCGCGCCGCGTCCAAGGTCAAGCGGCGACGCATAGTTATATCATTTTGTCTCGACCTGCGGAGAAAGAATCTCACGAGTGAGTGGGCTATAACTGCATTTCAATTTCGTCAGATCTATACATTGCGGAAGAAGGGCGGCGAATTGCGTCGGCGCATTGAGCTCTTCTCGTTGAGAGGGGACGGAGAGCCTGCGGACGGGTACATGGGAGCGACGATAAGTGCAGATGGAAAGAGACACCGGAGACGAGTTGCGTTGGGGAGACAGAAGTACGAGGGCGGAGGACTGAGCAAGCTGGTTTAACGGCCAGCGACAACAGCACCCATCATGCGCTGCAAATCGATAGAGAGCACGTTTCGATCAGCACGCCTTCTTAGCCAAGTCAGAAGGGAAACAGAAGACTAGAATCGGCATCGGACGAACCTCGAGAGCCGGGTACGAAGACCCGACGTACTCGTCGATCTTGTTCCCATCTTTGTAGAACCTGTGCGTGGGCGCCATCTGGACCGCGGCGTCCATCGCGACGTCCTATAGATAGTCCGAGTTCCCAACCACCCAGATCAGCGCAGCCCTAACGGACATGGTTTCTTTGCGCCAACGACGAGAGAAAAGGGAAACGTGAAACGGACCTGCTGGTCGCAAATGTCGACGCGGTAAAAGTTGATGTGCTCTGACCAGCGAGACGAGTCGGCGTACTGCTTCCACTTGGGCGTGATCGCTTTGCTGCGCGGGTGGTGGGTACCGACGAGTCAGACTTCGGTTCGCACTGGCGGGAAGGGAAAATCAGTTGGAGGGAGGGCCGCACCATGATTCGTCCCAAGGCGCGACGAACTGGATGGCCGAGAGGCCCGGCGTCGCGAGCTGCTCGACGGCAAGTCAGCTTGAAGCCGTTGCGTGCGAGGACGAGCGAGCGACTCACGATGTCGTGGTACTGGTCCTCGGACTTGATCGTCGTGACAGGCATTGTGGTGGGGAGTGAGAGGGGAGTAAGAGGGGAGTACTGCAAAGCCATCAAAGAATGTGTAAAGAGGAGCCTGTCAGCGGTTGTAGCGAATCAGGGCTTTGGGAAGATCGTTTGACGTTGATGAAGACTCGACAAGTCACGCGAATGTGGCGATCTGGTCCCTCCCTCCTCGACTCGATGAGGCGCAGCGTGCAGCGTATCTCGGGGAGGTGGAAGAGCGCGATACTGGCCAGACAGGGCTCTATGCACGAGCAGCGACGAGCTAGAGAGGGAGCCTTCTCACGAAGTTCGGCCCCGCAATTTTGAACCACCAAGCGAGGGAGCGAGGGCCGACGGTGAGGGACATTCGAGTGAGCCCGCGCACTCACTGAGGGCCTGCGTGTGTTGTCGCTGTGTTGATCGCTATGGAAGAGGAGGGAGAAGAGAGAGAAGAGAGAGACAGCGAAGATGAGACTTGGAGTCGACGAGTGGCCGAGGTGGGGAAACGCCCGCGTGTTGACGTGGCACAAGAGGTCTAGACCAGCTCAGTTGCCCGCAATACAGATCGATTACAAGCACTTTCAATTTGCGAGAGACGAATTTGTTGGGATCGCAGCTCTAATCTCTACGACGACGGGCGCCATAGTCCAGATCAGGCTCTCCACCTGCGTCGTGAACGCGCTTGCACTGCAACGCCTAGCTGTGCGTTTTGATATCTCACCCTAGGGTCCGCGTCTACTTGTTGACCTGACGACTGCTTGCCCACGCCGATATAGTCTCCCAGGCACAGAGCGACGAAATGGCTCCGGCGTATGAACAACGCCTCGAAGTGGCGCTCGCATCCCGCCTCGAGCGAGGCATGCTCCGGTCGCTCGACCCGCGCCCGAAACAGAAGGCCAACCTCGTCGACTTTTCTTCGAACGACTACATCTCGTTCGGCCGTTCGCGCCGCTTGCGACAAAAGCTCGTCTCGTCTTTGGAAGAGCCAGAATCGGTCCCCGTGTACGGACCGCCGTCGTCGCGGTTGTTGGACGGCAACTCGCCCCTCCATGCTGGGTTGGAACTCGGCCTCGCGGCCTTTTTCCGAGCCCCGAGTGCCTTGCTGTTCAACTCGGGCTTTGACGCCAACGTCGGGTTGTGGACCTGCCTCGCCGACCAACACGACTGGATCGTGTACGACCGGCTCGTCCACGCGAGCATGCACGACGGCATGCGGTCTTCGCGCGTCCCGGCCTCGCAGCGGCGCGCGTTTGCCCACAACTCGGTCCGGAACTTGACGGAACTGTTGGACGAAATTGCGAGCCGAGACGAAGCGGTGAGGGACGGGCGGCGGAGCGTCTGGATCGGGGTCGAGTCGCTCTACTCGATGGACGGAGACCTCGCGCCGCTCGAGGAGATTGTCCAGGCCGTCGAGGCGGCCCTCCCGCGCGGGAACGGTCACATCATCGTCGACGAGGTGCGTTTTTCGCTCCTCCTAACGTACTCGCGACGGCGCGCCGCGTTTTTCCGATGACCATTCTCGTTGAGTCGTCTCTTTTTTTTTTATTGGTGGTGTGCAGGCCCACTCGACGGGATTGTACGGCCCGAACGGCCGCGGACTGGTCTGCGCGCTCGGACTCGCGCACCGCGTCTTGGTTCGTGTCCATACCTTTGGAAAAGCCATGGCTTGCAGCGGAGGTGAGTTTTTTTTTCTTCCCCTCTCCCCGCTTGCTCGCTTCCTTCAGTACCAATTCCTGAACATCTTCACGGTTGACTGATACACACCTCTCTCTGAACGCTCCTCTCGCGATCTGCGCCTTCCAGCCGCCGTGCTCGCGTCACCCTTGATCCGCAACTACCTGATCAATTACGCGAGGCCGCTGATCTACTCTACGGCGATGACCCACTTGAGCGTGTTGGCGGTTCAGAAATCGTTGGAGATGCTCGAAGAGGGGGAAGCCGATCCGGCGAGTCTCTCTCCCGTCTCCTGCATATACATTGTGCCAAGTCGGATCCGGGCTGATGGACTCTCTCTCTCTCTCTCGACTCGGTGGGGTTTGACCTTGGGCGTCGGCGACTCACAGCGCGCGGCTCAGGTGCACATGCTTGCAAAGAGGCTGGTTACTCGACTCGCGGCGTCGCTGCCACCGACACCTCCGTGCCCGACCCGAAACGTGTTGCTGCCTCCTCATCTCGTCGCGATCGCCACCGGTTCCTCCTCCTCCTCCTCGCCCGTTGGCGGATCCACCGCGCCTGCGCAGCATCGACGACGAGTGCCCGCCACTACGTCGCCCATCATTCCCCTCTTGACGGGGTCGCCTCGCCCCTTGTCGGCGTTCCTGCAAGCGAGGGGCTACCTCGTCCGGCCGATCACGTACCCGACCGTGCCTCGCGGGGAAGAGCGAGTTCGCGTGTGCTTGCACGCGGCGAATACGATTGACGAGGTGGATGGGTTGGCGGACGCGGTGAGCGAGTGGGTGATGCGAGGGAGCGGGCGAGGGGGAGAAGACGAGGCGAGGGCGGTGATGGGAGTGGAAAGTGTGGCGGCGGCGGCGGCGATTCCGCGGGCGAGACTGTAGAGCGAGAGAGAAGGGTACCTGCAGAGACGTCACCCGCGCCTGGGTCGGTATGATTGTTGAGCGTAAATCCGCGGTGTTTGGTGTCCTTGCGTCCGGTCCGTGTCGCGTTCGCTTCGTCCTCCTCCTTTCACACCCGCGCGTGCGCGCTGCAGAGGATGAACGTGTCTGCGTTGCTGGATCAGGCCAAGGATGCGTTCTATGCGCTGACTGGCTCGTGCTGCAAGACGGGTCCGTTCACGTCGTGTTCCTCATCAACTACCAACCCGACATGTAACAACTGACGCACGTCCGCCCGGACTGCGTGCTAGACGCGACACTCAAGCTGAACGGGCGCAGCTTCAGGATCCTCCAACTGCTCGGCGAGGGCGGCTTCAGCTACGTGCGCCCTCGCTCCCCTTCGTTCCTGCCCCACTTGAACCAACTTGACCTCTCAACTCGCCTCTGACCACTCGCCTTGCGCAGGTCTACCTCGCCCAGGATACAGCTTCCGGTCGCTTGTTTGCCCTGAAAAAGATCAGGTGCCCGAGCGGGATGGGCGACTCGGTCAAGGCGGCCCTCAAAGAGGTCGAAGGTGCGTGCGCACGCCGCGGCGATGGACGTGAGAGGAGCCGAATCAAACCCTCGTTACCCTCACAGCCTATAAGCGGTTCCGCCATCCCAACATTATCAGATGCCTCGACTCGCTCGTCACCCAGTCGCGCGAGGACGACGGCAAGATCATCTATGTGCGTCCTCGTCGTGGTTTCGAGACAAAGTCACCTTCGCCGTCGTCCCCTTCTTGCTTCGGGCGACTCTCGTGGGTTGAGCTTCTTTGTCACGCCACTGACGCGAACGACTGTTCCCTCCGTCGCAGCTCTTCCTGCCTTACTACAAGAACGGAACGCAAGTCGGGGGGCCTTCCGCTTCACGCATTGAGGAGCCGAGCTGACCAGAGATCCGACCCACCGTTTGCGCCGGACCCGCAGTGTCCAGCACGTCATCACGGCCAACACCGTCAACGGGACCCGCTACCCGGAACAACAGATGCTCTCCATCTTCCACGGCACCTGCCTCGCCGTCCGCGCCATGCACCAGCACCCCAAATCGGGACCCTCCGCCGCGGCCGTCAGAACTGGCGCCTCCCCATCGAACTCGCAGCGACGACGGAACGCGGGACCACCCAAGATGCGGTCGGGGTCGTCGTACCCGCCTCAGAATACGCTCGACGGCGGCAGCAGCTCTGCGACCGAGACTGGGAACGAACAGGACGTCGAGATTCTCTTTGGCGACGACGAGTTTGATGAGGATGAGGAGGATGAAGAGGACGAGTCGGGCGGGTTGAGGACCGGCGAGGAGGGTCAGGCTTTGATTGGCGGGATTGAAGCCGCGCGAGCGCAACTCGAAGAAGAAGAAGGAGGTCGAGATCCCGCTCAAGCAACGAGTACCGGCGGCGGCAGAGACGGTGTGACCACGAGGGACGCGATTGGTAAAGTCGGAGATGGACAAGCTGCGATTGGAGGAACGACCCTCGGAGGCGGCGGCGGCGACGGTGGACAGGACGGACTCGAACCGTGGGCGCACAGGGATATCAAACCGGTGAGTTTCGCCACGCAGTCGCCTTTCTTCAAACCCCCTCACCGATTCTGAACCACCTCACTTTCTCTCCCAACGAATGAACGAACGAATTGACCGCCCCCCGCTCGCTCCGCCGCGCGTCCCCGCAGGCCAACATCATGCTCGCGGACGACAACTCGACTCCGATCTTGATGGACTTTGGGTCGGCGTTGCCGGCGCGGATCCCGATCCCGGATCGGAGGGTCGCCCTCTTGCAGCAGGATCTGGCGGCCGAGCATTGCTCGATGCCGTTCCGCGCGCCGGAGCTCTTTGACGTGAGTATAGGACGCCGAGATGAGATGGCGGGTGCAGGGGAAGGAAGCGGGGCCAGCGCGCGCTGACGTCTTTTTCGAGATCTCCAATTTGCTCCGGCACCGACCGACCGCCCCCCTCTGCAGGTCAAGACGGGCGTGACTCTGACCGAAGCGGTCGACATCTGGTCCCTCGGCTGCACCCTCTTCGCCATGGCGTACGGCACCTCGCCCTTTGAGACGGCCCAACAATCCGAACACGGAGGTTCGATCGCCATGGCCGCCATGGGGGGCAAGTACTCGTTCCCTCCCGGGGAGGGGGAGGCCCAAGGAGGTCACTATAGCGAACGGTTCAGAGAGTTGATCAGGAGGATGCTGAGAGTGAATCCGGACGAGAGGCCGACGATTCAGCAGGTGCGTCCGCGCGTTCGTTTCGGTGGGGAAGGGGATGGGGACTCTCACCCTCTCTCTCTCTCTCTCTCTCTCTCTCTCTCTCCATTCGTGCTGCTGATGACCGCGTGTCCTTCGGCCTCACGCTGTTGCGACGCACAGGTGATAGACATGACGGAAGAGGCTCTTCAGCGATTACAGTAGTCTTGATCTCGGAACTCTTCTCTTTTCGTGAAACTGCAGCTTTCGGGAAACGAAGAAGACGGCGCTCTATCGCAATACGGACATGTCCTCTTTATGTGCTTTGTGAACCCGAGAGGGAGCGTAGAGAGATGCCGCTACTACCGCTCTACTACTACTATTACCTCCGGCCATATTGCATCGCCGCCGCGGCCGCCGCGTGCTGCTGCTGTTGTTGTTGCCTCAACCTCTGCGCTTCGCCTTCCTTTTCTCGCATAGCCCAAACGGCGATCGCGTCCTCGAGCCAGCCCTTTGCCCCTGCTCCTGCCCCCTTGTTCGTCGACTCGTCCTCCCAGTTCTCGCTCCGCCGGATCTCGTCCCTCCACCTCTCCCCCAAAACCTTGTCCATCCCGAGCGGCGCAATCGTCGTCGTTGCCCCACCCGAACCGGAACTCCCCCCTGCCCCCAAGATCTGTTCGAGCGAACCAGCTTGCGAGGCGACGAAATGCGAGAGGAACGAGACTGGATCGCGGGTGAACGCGAGGAGGGCGTGGAGTTGGCGGAGGTGGGTGGTGGTGGCGAGGCAGTCGAGGGCGATTTGCGTGTCGAGGCTGGCGAGTTGTTCGGCTGCTGTTGCTGCTGACGAGGGGTTGGTGGTGGAGGTGGTGGCGGAGGTGGTGGTGGGAGGAGGAGAAGGAGAGGAGAGGGAGGCGAGCGAACGCGCGCAGGCTTCCACGGCGGGACGGGACGGGTCCGGGACGTAGATGTCGAGGTCGTAGGCCGTGTGTTGCGTCGTCGGTGCCGCGGGGTCGACCCTGCGCCATCGTTTCGATTGGGGTTTGGGATCAGCAAAGAGAACCAACTCGATCAGCAAAGAGAACCAACTCTTTCTCTCTCTCTCTCTCTCTCTCTCGTGCCAATACCTTGCCTGCCCGGTTTCCCCATGCACCCCTCGCAGGAGTAGCGAGCAGCGAGCAAGTAAGAGAGGGAGAGAGAGTGTGTGCGTGACTAGGTCCCCCTCCCCGATCCAGACTCTGACTTTGCTCGCTCGACTTGTCCGAGAGAGAGAGAGAAAAGAGCAACTCACAAGACGACGAGGTTGATCAATCGCGGCGAGGGGGGCATCAACCACCGGTTGAGATACTCGGGTATGTGGTGGAACGCGACCATGCTCATGTTGCCAAAGAACTGCGGGCGCACGGGGAGGGGGTTAAAAGGATGCGTCGAGGGTCAATAGATTGTGAGCGGGCGAGTTGGCCGACTTTGACAGTCTGTGGAATCTCTCTCTCTCTCTCCCTCTCCCTCTCCCTCTCCCTCTCCCGAGTAACCCGAGTACGTCGAGTCGAGAGATGAGAGAGACCCCTCAGAACTGGAAAGGGAAGAAATGAGGCCGCACGCACCTTTGCGATTCTCTCGTCCGTCTTGATCCCGCTCCTCAAAGCCGACGCTCCCGCAGCGTTGGCTCCCGCCCCCGTTCCAGGAGGAGCGGCATCCCCACCCCCACCCATCTCGACCACCAACCCATTGCTCTTGGCATAACTCCACAAGGCGTCCAAGACGCCGAGGCGGTCGCTCTCTGCGCAGTCGAGCACGGCTGCGAGTTCGGGATGGAGGGCGTAGCGGTCTCCGGCGGGGTGGGAGGGGTACACGGCGAGGCGGAGCGAGAGGGTCGACGACGAGGTCGGGAAGGAGGTGGTGAGGAGAGCTGGCAGGTTGGTGGTGGCGTCGGGTTGTGGAGGAGGAGGAGGATGGGGGGCATCTGAGGAGGAAGCGGGGCGCGTCCAGGTGAGGGGTTGAGAGCCGACGGGGTAGGTGGCCGGGTCGCGGGACGGCGTTTCGACGACGAGGCGCTGGACAAAGTGCGTGAACGGGGTCGAAGCGGCGGGGTAGCGGGGGTCCTGCGGGCGCGGGGTGCGGTGGCGAGGTCAGCGACTCCCGAGAGAGAAAGTTTAAAAGAGAGGGTAGAAGGGGGTCTGGAGCGCACGTCGAGCAGTTGTCCCGAGATGCGCAACTCGACGCGAGGGGTGGGTCCGGAAGAGGACGAGGAAGGGTCGTCTGCCTGGGCTGCGAGCTGTTCTGGCTCGAGTTGCCAGCTCTGGTCGTGCACGGTCGCGAGTACGTGTACCCTCAGAGTCCTCTTGAATGGCTGTCCTTGTCCCGCGTGGGTGGCTTGTTCCGCGACTTGGTGCGACTTTCGGGCGAGGGTCCAGTCGAGTCGGCGTTCGAGGTGCTGCAAGTCGGCGTAGGAGTTCGCGAGTTGTTGGAGTGCTTCGAGCGAGGGGGCGAGCTGGTCGTCCGTGGGTCCGTGTCGGCGTGTGGTGAACGCGAGAGGGAGAGCGCGGTCGGTCGGTGCAGACGACGGGACCGGGCGAGCGTGGTCTCCCCCCGTCGGTCGTTCGTGCGACGTGATCCCAGCTGGTGGGGCCCCCTGCCCCTGTCCCTGCTGCTGCTGTCCGGTAGCCTGTACGCTGGCTTGCTGCTGCTGCTGCTGCTGTCTCGAGTGGAGCTGGGCGGCGAGGTGGGCAATCTGCTGCGGCGTGAGCGGGGCGAGTCCGCGCGCCTGCTGTTGCTGCTGCAGGTGCGCGACCCACGCTGCCTGCTGCTGCTGCTGCTGCTGCTGCTGCGTGTACGACATCCCCGTTCGACTATAGTCGAGAGAGGGAGAGACGGCGAGGTGGGGGAGCGAGAGTAGAGTAATGCAGTGTAATCGCAGTTTGTGATTAGAGCAATTGGAATTACCACTGGAGGGGAGGGGTCAAGGGCGGTCACCTCGGCCCCGTCATCTCTCTCGTCACTCTCTCTCTGTCACTCGAAGCGCCATAGGGAGCGGGGATGGACAGCGCGGCGATCGGGTTCCTGCGCTCGACCGCCGAGAGAGCCGGCAGCCTCGCCCTCGCCGCTCCGAGGTCCGCCTCGACGCACCTCGCTCGCTGGATCATGAAGACAGCCGACAGCATCTCGGCGCGCACAGAGGCTGCGACAGCTACGACGACGACGACGACGACGACGACGACACCCGCGCCGAGCCTGCCCTCGCCCGTGACGTACCTCACTTCGGCGTACCTCGTTACGTCGCTCGCCCTCGCCTTCCTCCTCCACAGGATCCACCACCTCGTCCCGCCCCGCCTCCACCCAGCCCCAGGCGCCATGCATCACCAGCACCAGCGCGTCATGCAACCCCTCGTCCAAGTCGGGTGCAGAGTGCCAGGGGTCGCCCTCCTCGCGAGTGCAGTCATCGCTCTGCTCGCGCAGATCCTCAACCCCAACGCCGACGCCAACCACCCCGCCTTGCTGTGGCAGTGCTACCTCGCCGTCTGTGCCACCGTCACGGGCGAGACGTTCGTCCGCGCACTCAGCGACGACCTCCCGCACGCCCACCACCAGTTCAACCTCCTCTCCTTCTCCTTCCTCCTCCACGTTCACTCCGCCTCGTCGACCACGACCACCACCGCCGCGGGAAGCCACTCGGAGTTGTACACCTACTTGCTCATCACCCTCGGGGAGATCCTCGCGCTCCAAATCACCTACTGCGCGCCGCACCTCCCCCTCGTCAACAAACTCGACCAAGCGTACCGGTCCCGCTTCGCCCCCCTCTCGCCCGGAGTGAACCGGTCAGCCTCGATGAGGAGGATCTACCGCCTTCCGATCACGGCCCTCTGCAGCCTCACGGCCCAGTACTTTGCCCTCCGCTCCTGGAGTCGCGTCTTCTCCTCCCCCCGCTCGGCGGCAGATCACAACAACAGCAACAACGTCGTCGGCGAGGCGGAAGAGTTTGGCACCGTCTGGCTCAACAAGGTCCCCGAACTCGTCCTCGAATTCATCGTCGGCACGAGCGTCGCGTTGAAAACCCTCGCCGCCGTCATCCGGGGCGAAGAGGTGAGCTCTCTCTCTCTCTCTCTTTTTGGGGGTTTGGTCTCAAGTTCGTGCTCACCCCCACCCCGCCGCAGCTCTCGATGGAGAACTTGGTTGGACCGGCGGCGTTGACGCCCCGCCCGGAAGACGATTACGCCGTCGCGCTCATCAAGTAGGTCGTCGGCTTTATCCTCTGAGCGCGGGTCTTTCAAGAGTCGTGTGCGGCCTCTCCTCCTTTACTGACTGACGAGAGTCTTCCGCCCTCCTGCAGGTATGCAACCCACCTCTTGTCGATGACGCGCCTCTCGGGTCTCGCGCACGAACTCTCGCCGCTCGAGATCCTCCCCAGCAGCGTCTCGTCCTCGCTCGAGACGCTCGGGTTTCTCGAACCCCCTCCGTGCGACTCGGAAGACTGTCCCGTCCATGGAGCCGAGAATCGCATGGCGGCGCGCGAGGCGGACGAGTTGGTCAGGAATGGAGGGAGGGGCCAGGAGGTCGTGTTGCAGCGGAATGGGGACGTCGTGTTTTGGGACTTGATCCCGTTGGATGGGCACGGGAATCCCGTCGCGGTGGGGTCTTCGTCGGAGGGGGCTTTGGCGTATACGCCACCACCACCGGCTCCTCCCGGGTTCACGAACGAGATCCGGCGCGTCTCGGTCGAGTCGCCGTTTGGCGCTCAAGTCGACGCGGACGGTTCTTACGCCGCCGACGGGTCCTGGACCGGGAACCCGGGGGGTGCTGTCCCCTCGTTCTCGCCCTTTTCGCGCCGCATGGCCCACGTCGAGGGCGAGCGGAAATCGGCCCTGTGGAGGTTGGTGGGCCTCTGCTGTCGGATTGCGGTCTACGTCGTCTGGAGAGGGTGGAGCGCGGTCAGGTGGGCGGTGAGGGGGGTGGCGGCGAGGGTGCTGGGAGGTTCGAGGAGGGAAGAGTGGGAATTGGAGAGGAGGTGGAGAAGTGAGGAGGGGCGCGAGGTGAGGGAGGCGAGGGAGGCGAGGGAGGGGGACGCGAGGACGACGACGACGACGACGACGACGACGAGAAGGAGTCAGAGTATGACGCCGAATGCGGAGGCGTGGGCGTTGGGAGCCTCCTCATCCGCGGGGGAAGGTATCGGCGCCGACGAGGAGGACGATGGTGGCGAGTGGCTGCCGGACAGCGTTGTCGATGGAGTTGAGGACGGCGAATGGGAGGACGACGAAGACGAGGAGGAGGACGGCGACGACATGCCTAACGTGGAGACCCAGATCGAGGACGAGGACGTGGACGAGGACGAGGACGAGGACGACCTGGGCGGCACCAATCCGCTCGTGCTCTATTCGGATCTGGTGTCGCAACCCGCTCGGCATCCTCAGCAGCGGCAGTCCTCGCCCCCCGCCTCCGAAGGAGGAGAGGACCTCGCGCCGTACTTGCTCGCGCATCACCTGGCGCCGAGTCGAGCGGGTCCACTCACGCGGAGGCGATATCGGGCTTTGTTGCTCCCTCCCTCTCCCTCTCCCTCTCCCTCCTCGTCGTCGTCGCAGTCGCAGCAACAGACCACCACCGGCAGCGACGGCGGCGGTATGGCGGCGCTCTCGTCTGCGATTGATCACAGGAGGGCGCAAGTGATTGAGATGGCGAGGCGACAGGGGCAAGGAGGTGGAGGCGGAGGAGAGGTGGATGTGGCAAGGTGGATGGAGGAGGAGCGCGAAAAGTGGAGGGAGGGCAAGTCGCGGTTCTGCGTCGTGTGCACGGTCGAGGAACGGACGGTCGTCTTGTGGCCCTGCCGTGAGTCTCTTCGTCGATCTCTCTCTCTCTTTCTTTTGTTCGGCATTCTGTTGGTCTTGCCCAGCGGCGCGTGCCTTCGGGAGCTGACCACGCCCTTCTTTCTTTCTTTTCGCCAGGCTGCTTGTGCTTGTGCGAAGCGTGCCGCGCTGCACTGGCTGAGCGGACCACGTCGGCCGTGTTTGATGACGGCGCCGGTGCTGCAGGCGGGTCGGGCGCGGGAGGTCAACTGTGCCCGACGTGTCGTACTCCGGTTCAGGGCTTCAGTCGCATCTTTACGCCGTGAACGTGCCACCTCTTCCTTTCCCCGTATGTGCCAAACGCTTGTTAGTACCCGTCCCTTCCTGTCGCATGTCTTCGAGTTCGATATCTGTCTTTCACTTCCCTCGATGATCCGTTGTTGTCTTCCCTCACTCCGCTCTTTCTGCCCTTTTCGGCTTGTCTTCACTTCGCCAGCTCTACGTGACTGTCGAGCTTTCCGCGCTCGCAGCGCACATGCATTCCCTGCAATCTATCGTGTTCTATCGTTTACCTTTTTGCTGGGACCCCCCAGGTCCGTTTCCTCCTCGAGTGAGGATCTTGAACGAGCTTAAGGGAGCATGAGTGCAGATCCGGTGTACAAGACGCAGCATCGTAGTCGCGTGCGCGAGGCAAGTTCGTGTACGCAAAGTCAGGAAAAAGTTTGAGAAGGCCCGCCTGATACTTTCTACTGAGGAAGCCTTCTGGCCCTATAGACGCTGCCTGTACTGACGGCCACCCTCGGAAGATACAAGGCTTCATTGGGTCTGCGTTCCACCACGGGCGCGCCGAGAATCCGTGGCTGGCGCAACGCCGTCTTGCTCCGAAAGCTGCGTCCTTGTGCGGCGCTGGCTTTGGCGTGTGCACCAATGTGCCGGGCCTCGAGGCGCGTACCACTCTCCTTGCGGTGCAGGCAAGTTGCTTGCCAAGCCTTTCAAAGTCACCGGCCCGAGATTCGTCCTACCCAGCCTCTGACGACAGGCTCAAGCTACTCTGAGTGGCGGTGGCAAAAGTCGACCAACTCGAGAAACGTGAGCTCGCCGCTGGGTCGCCAGGTCTTGGGAGGACCAGATTCCGGACACATGCGCTCAGGTGGAACCGTCCGAACCCTTCCGGCGCCTCGACAAGGCTGAGGTACGTCGACGGGTCAGGGAAACTTTTAGACGTGAATTCTTCCTCGGAGAAGCACCGCGTGCAGGTGATACTGACTCCGGAGTCGTCCTTCGCCCGAGTAACTTATTGCGCGGAGCAGCCTTAGAGAGTCCTAGACGCAGACTGCTCTACGAAAATGTGCTCAGACCAGTGTGCGTGTTTGGAAACGGACCTGAAAATCTTTTCTCTCCGCCGCTCCGCTCCTTCCTTCCGACATTGACCTCATCGCTTGCCCTTTTGATCGCTTCTATCGTGGTCGCCAATCAAGGCTGGTTTTGAGTGCGCGATGAGCTCTGCCCCGCGCCGGCTTGCATCGCTCGACGACTTGCAGTGGGACAACTCGCAGCTCGAGGCGGCAGCAGCAGCCGGACGAGGCGAGCACTTTCTCCTGACGTGGCTCAGCGCGTGTGAGCGAGCAGTCAAGACTCTGCCTAAGGTGCGTAGGCGCCCGCCGCCCTCATTGTGCAGATTTGGACGAGGGAGAGGCTCGACGCGAACAAGTGGGGGAGGAGGCTCACGCTCTAATCCTTGGGGGACACACAGGAAGCCATTTTTCGCGAGCAGCCGCAACTCCTGAAAGCCTTACTCGGACTCATTCAACCGCCGCCGCCCCCAACTGCAGCCGCCGCCGCCGCCGCTTCGAGCGTGAAACCCGGTCGTCCGGCTCGCGCCCTCATCGCTCGCATCGTCATCCTCGTCCTCACCCGAGGCGACCAGAAGAGCCTGTACGATGTCGCGCAGAGCTTGCTCAGAGGGGTCAACGGCTCAGAGACCAAGGGCGCACCCGAACGCGAAAAGGAATGGCGGATCGCGTGCACGTTCGTTCTCGGCGAAGTGTACGCCGTCTTTGGCAGCCAGGTGAGTCGGCCGTAACCTCCGTATTCAAATCGAAAGCTGACCCCCTTGTCGCTCAGGTCATGAGCTTGTACATCGACATTGTGACGACGACAACGCGCATCTTTCGCTCCACGTCCTATGTCAGTCTTTTTGCGCGCGTCCCTCCATGCCGTAAACTGACCCAACCTGAAACAGCCGGTCATCTTGCGCCACTCGGCGCTTGTGTGCCTCCGCAAGGTACTCCATGTCGTCGCCAAAAGCATGTCGGACCAAACGATCAAGGACACGCTCAAGGCGCTCAAGACTGGCTTGTCCGAGAAAGCCGGCGCACTCGTCCGCGGCAGTGCCGAATGCCTGCTCGCCATGTCGGCAGCGGCCGGGACCTACTCGAACCTGGCCGAGATCAACGAGGTCGTGATGCCGGCGTTCCGTGCCCTCGAGTCGGCCGACTTTGTCACGAGGCGGTCGCTGTCGAGACTCGTCGCCGGTCTCCTCGCTGCAACCCAAGTCGAAGGCAGTGCCGCACCCGCTCCGGCTCCCAGAACGACAACCAAAGACGCGACCGCAGGCGGCGGCGGCGACGAGGAAGACGACGACGGGTACCCTGCGATCGGGGTTCCGTCGACGTCGTCTGCCGCCGCCAAGCAGACTCTGCTCTCGCCGATCGAGATGCTCGCCCAACTCGCCGGTCCGTACAACCGCTCGACCTCGACGCGCACGTTCCGCAACGCCCTCATCGACGTCTACGCCGAGCTGTTCAAGGCGCTCGGTTCGTCCTGGATTGAGCACTACTACGCCGACGTCGTCAAGCACGTGATTGACGAGATTGGGTGCGGTGCCGCGGCCGGGATGGGCTGGATCGGCTGGAACGTGCGCGCGGCCGAGCGACTCGATCCCGCTCGGGCGCGGTACGACGCCCTCGCCGCGCGCAAGGCGGTCGCGATCCTCCTCAGCGAGGTCATCAGCGCCCAGATGCTCGGCGAAGCGGGTCAGATTGCCGCCCTCCGCGAGATCGGAACCCTGTACTTGAAAAAGTGGCCGTCGTTGATGCCGAACCAACCGGGACCGAGCAAGCAGGCGTTGCTGCTCGCCCTCGACGAGACGGCGAGCCTCCTTCGGCAGCTCGGCTGCGCGCCGCTCGCGGTTCAAGAAGTGATCTACGACCCTTTGGTGCGCCTCGTCGCGCATCCGAGTCACAGCGTCCAAATCGCCAGCGCATGGGCGCTCCGCACGTTCTGCAACGCCGTCCCGAACCGCCTCTCGAGCACGATCGGACAGGTGACCGAACTCCTCAACAAAGACTTGACGCTCATCACCTCGGACGGACCGAACCAGTCTGCCGCGGTTCACCGCCGCGCCGTCGGCTACGCGCACGCCCTCGCGGCGTTGATCAACCTGATCCCGCACAAGCCGCTCTACGTCTCGTTCGACCTGTCGGCCAAGTGCATGTCGCTCGCGATCCAGCTCTTGAAGCAGTCGGGGAACCACGAACTGCACATCTCGGGGATCGAGATCCAGGTCGCGTGGATCCTCGTCTCGGCGTTGATGTCGCTCGGTCCGCATTTTGTCCGCTTGCACTTGCCGCAACTGCTGTTGCTGTGGCGGAACGCGCTCCCGAAACCGACCAGCAAGGACGCGTCGACGGCGCAGGTCCGAGGCGACAACGAGTGGGCGTTCCTGTTGCACATCCGCGAATGCACCCTCGGCGCCATCCTCAGCTTTCTCCGCCACAACGGGCCGACGGCCACCAGCCCCGGTCTCGTCAACGAGGACACGGCGCGCCGGCTCGCTCTCCTCCTCTCGAACGGCTTGTCGTTTGCCACCTCGTTCACCAACTCGCATCCGAACCTCGCGGCCGAACAAGCCCCGTCGACGTCGTCTCGGTTGCAACTCGTCGACCGCGACTTGATGTACCGCCGCCGCCTCTTGCAGTGCTTTGTCGCGTTCGGGCAGAGTGCCGCGACCCAGCAGCACCAGATCGTCCTCCTCCAGCAAGCGGTCGCCATCATCTCGGACCCGGAACGCTACTTTGGCGAGTCGGCCCTGCAAGCCGCGGCCACGTCTGGGTCGTTCACGTCGATCTGGGACGAGACGGACGGGTTCGCGTTTGGCATGACGAGCTTGATCCGCGACGGTGGCAAGAACGAGGTGGCCGGAGGCGACGAGCTCGCGAACGGGACGGCCTCGTCCACCGTCAGCAAGCTCGGCCGCCTCAACCGCGACCGCGCCGAGTCCGAGATCGAAGAGCAACTCCGTCGTCCGGTACTCGAAGCGGCCGAGCACGACTCGTCCGTCTTGACTGCCGTTGTCGCCACCGCTGCGACTACCGCGTTTAACCCTCTCGAGGAGGCGCCGGCGCCCGCCGTCGGCTTGGTCGACGCGGCGATCGAGATATTTGCGTTGTACTTTCCCCTCCAGGACCCGGGCAACCAAGCCGCGCTGCTGCAGCTCCTGCTCAACAACTCGCGCTCGTTCAAGCTCGACAAGAACCCCGGTCGCCGGCAGGCGATCCTCGCCAACTCGATCACGGCCGTCCTTGGTGCGCTGCGGCTCTCTCGTCGCGCCATCGACAGCTTGCAAGTCGCCACGCCGATGCGCGATCTCGTCAAAGAGGCGTTGCTGCATCCGGATGCGTCGCTGCGGCAGGCGGCTGCCGAGTCTCTCGGCCGCCTGTGCGGCCTCGGCGGCACGTCGTTCATGGCCGGCCAGATCCAGTTCTGTGTTCAGCAGGTCGTCAACAACACCGACCCGGACAACCGTGCCGGCTGCGCTCTCGCGTTCAGCCAGATCTACTCGCACGTCGGCAGTCTCGCGGCGGCCCCGATCCTCAAGACCGTCATCGACGTGCTCCTGTCTCTCGCCGCCGATCCTCACCCCCTCGTGCACTATTCGGCGCTGCAGGCGCTCTCGCACGTCATCGACGCCGCCTCGTTGTCGTACGCGCCCTACACCAACTTGACCCTCGGCGTCCTGTGCAAGCTGTACATGCAAGACACGCACGAACCGGAAGGCGGCACGCCCGGGTCCGTCAACTTGCGCGGAGATCTGCCGGCCTATCAGGCCATGGTCCGCGTCCTCGACGCGATCGTCGGCGTCCTCGGCCCCGAGCTGCAGGAATCGGAACGCGTCCGCGAGGTCGTCCTCGTCCTCCTGCGCGAGTTTTCACTCGAAAAGGACGACGAAGGCATCTCGGTCGAGGCGATCCGGGCGACCCAGCATTTCTTGATCTTTGCGCCGGATGCCCTCGACCACGCCGAGCTCGTCTCGAACTTGCGCGCGCAGCTGTCGTCTCCGAGGCAGCCGCTCAAGGTCGCCGCCGTTAACAGCGTCTACCAGCTCGTGCAGCGCGATGCCGGTCTCATGTCCAAACTCGGAGGCGACGGGCTCGTCCGCGAGCTGTTTGCGCTCCTGGACGACGACACGACGATCGAGGGTGTCCGCGACGCCATCCTCTCTTGGCTGCACCAGACTGCGGACGCAAATCCGTCGGGCTGGATCGACCTGTGCCAGCGGATCATGTCTCGCTCGGCGAGCGTCGACCGACGGGTGGAAGCGGCCAGCAGCGTGGTGGCGGCCGGCGCCGTCGCCGACGAGGAGGTGCAGGGTCTCGGCGTCTCGGACGAGAACGACGCACGACCGGGAGCGCCAACCGCCCGAGCTTCGTCGCGATGGCGAACTCAGCTCTTTGCCCTCGAGTGCCTGCACGAGGTGTTTGTGACGGTCCTCCGCAGCGGTCGACGGGAGCATTTCGATGTCGCGCAGGCACGCGCGATCCGCGCCAACAAGCGCGGCTTGCTCATCACGCGCGTCGCCGACCTCATCAAAATGGCGTTCACGGCGTCGACCGCCCAAGTCATGGAGATCCGCCTCGAAGGACTCGTCGTCCTGAAAGATGTCATCGATGTGCGTTTGGTGGCGGGTTTTTTTTCGTCTTTGCCTCGCTGATGCTGACTCTCTCTCTCTCTCTCGTCGCCAGAACTTTGGCGCATCGCAGGATATCGACTTTGAGGATGCTCCTCTGCTGGAACAGTACCAAGCACCGATCGCGGCGGCTTTGACTCCGGCGTTCGCTGCCGACTCGTACCCCGAGGTGATCGCGTCGGCGATCCAAGTCTGCGCCGTCTTTGTCGGCTCGGGCGTGACCAAAGAGATCGACAAGATGGGCCGGATTCTCAAACTGCTCACCACGGCGCTCGAGAGCTGCAAGGGTGGGTTCTCGCTTTGCCTCGCGCTGGCCGTGTCTTGTCTCACATGTTTGACGGGCACAGACTCGGACATGACCTCGATCGGCGACGTCAAGGACCTCAGCTCGACCGCCGCCGTCATGCTCAAGACTTCGATACTGGCCGCGTGGGCACGCTTCCAGACTGCCAGCACTCGGCAGCCTTACCTCGTCGACGTCATTCGCCCGCACCTGCCGTTGCTGTGCCCGTTCTGGGTCGCTTCGTTGCGAGAGTATGCCCGCATGCACGTCGATCCGACAGCGCTGTCGTCCGAAGCCGGCTCTGCCTTTGACTCGGTCTATTCGGGACTCTCGCGCGAGACGGCCTTGCCGGTGGGTTAGGCTTTCTGGCTTGGGACGCGGAAGTGGCGGCACTGACGCCCTTTTGCAGTTTTACGAGAACGCCTGGCCTCAGGTCTTGCACGCCGTTGCCGTGCTGCTCAAGTCTTCGGACGAGCAGATGGTCCAGGCTATGCACGGCGCCGGAGTGCCGGATGGTCAGCCGGAACACCCGGCACCAACTCGATCGGAGCCTGCCATGTTTTTCTGGACGACGTTTGGCATCGCGGTCGAAACGCTCTGCCGACCTGCCGCAGTCGGTCAAGTCTCGGCGTCCGAGATTCAGTCGATCGCGCTCGACGCTCTGTCGGGATTGCTGCGACCAGAAGTCTCGGGTCCGGTCTTGCAAGACGAGACCGTCTTTGAGGAGATTTGCAACCTCCTCTTCCGCCTCGGATTAACGGAAGGTCTCGCCGTCAAGATCCGGGTGCTCGAGATTGCCGTTGCTCTGGCCGCCGTGGTGGTCGGGGCAGACGCCGCCGACCTTCGGAGCGATCGCCGCCTCAAGCAGTGCCTGCAGATCGCGACCACCGTCATCCGCGAAGTCTTGCCCCTGTCGGGGTCCTTGGTCAAGCGTGAGTTCGGTCGTTGAATGAGTCATTGTCGGGTGCTGACTTCGACTCTCGCAGTACACGCCCACACGTTGACGGCTCACGCCGAATGCGTCAAGCGGGCCTTCTCCCTCTATGCGGACCTCGCCGATCACCTGCCCGACTCGCTGCGAACTGAAGTCTACGCCATCGCATTCCATCTCTACTCTCGTGCGTTACAGCTCGTCCGTGTTTGATTTATGTGTACTCACGTGAGCTCCTTTCTTCGGCAGTCCTCCTGAAGGATGAACAGGCAGAACTCGATCTGGCGGGTTTGACCTTGCCCGTCCTCAAGATGCTCGCCACGCGAGGCTATGCGACGCGGCGCGGGGAGTCGGAATCTGCGACTCTACCTCGGGTCATCAACGGCATGCTCAGCGCATGCCTGCTCAACTTTGACGCTGTCCGGTGGGTTCACTCTTTGTTTCCTTGACTGTTTTTCCGCCATACTCACCTTGCCCGCCTGTTCCCAGGAGCCGCAAATCGACCGCTGCGATGATCAAGATGCGGAGCAACCTGCTGGCTGTTGTCCTCCTCCTCACATCGATCCCGCCGTCGGTCTCGGTCGGTCGCGAAGTTGTCGACCACGCGTGCTTCCTCCTCGCCGAGACGGCACAGAACGGCGATGGCGAGGTGGGGCGCACTTTTCCTTTGAGTTGCAGTCGAGGCGTTTCCATGGCGCTGACCTTTGTGTCGGCACGCAGGCTCAGATCGCCGGGCGCAACTGCCTCTTCTCGCTCTTGATCGCCGCGTCACGCTCTTCCTCGGGCACGCTCGCCTTCTGCGCCGGTCGCATCCTGCCTGCAGTCCTCGAGATGGTCGTGTCTGCCTCCAGAAGCAAGCTGGGGTCGTCGGATCCGATGATCAAGGTCGTGGACGACGCGATCAAGGCCTGCATGGCCGTGTTGATCACGGGCGTCCCAGTCGAGAGGAGTGCGTTTTCCAAGTGTCGCTCGGTCCCTCTCTTGAAAACTCACACCCTTGCCACTCAGGAACACAATCGGTTTCGATCCTCTTGCCCGTTTTGCTGCGACTCGTCGAGCCCACGTCGTCTACGCCACCGCTCCGCCCGATCGCCTCTGCTCACCTCGTCGCCCTCGCAACGTCTGCACCCTCGCACTTCAAGGAGGCGACTGCCGCCCTCGATGCTGGCGACCGGACTCTGCTCGAGGAGAGTATTCGGTCTGCGTTGGGGCAAGAGTCGAAGCGGACTGCCGCGGGCAGTCATGCGGCGGACGAGGCACCCCGGATCGAGCTCAAGATGTTTGGCTAGCGAGTATAGCAATCCGAGCCATGTTCCAGCTCGAAAATCGTCCCGTTTCGCAGATTGTCGCAGATTCAGGTCGGCCGAGAGCGCGCGGCTCGTGGGAAAATTTCGGAGACTTGGCTTCGGATTCGGGTCATTTGACTCTCTACGACTGCAAACTCGGACCGCTGCAGCAAAAGGCGGATCTGCTCGCTCGTCCTGGGGATTAAGCGCACGCTCACTTCAAGCTCCCCCACCTTCGATTGGGTCGGATCAGGCATTTCCCCAAAACATTTCGTCCGGCTCGAGGACTCGCTCAATCAGCGAATCCGATGCTCTCGCGACACTTGCGTACGCATCTGGTCGTCGCACCGTCGACTTCGGTCGGCAAGAGCATCTTCAGTACCGGCTTGGTGCGCGCTTCGCTCGCTCTCGGCGAAAAAGTCGGCTACCTGAAACCCGTCGGAACGGGCAGCGGAGACGGCGACGACGAGCTGTGAGTCACTCAAAGCCTCACTGAGGTGCGTTCTCGGAACCAGCTGACCGAAGTTGAGCCCGCAGACACTTGCAGCGCTTTGCTCCCGGTGCCGAGACGGCATGCCTTTTCCATTTCGACGAGCCCGTCTCGCCGCACTTGGCCGTCGAGCGAGCAGCGCAGGGTCAGGCCGTGACCAAGGCGCCGACCGACTCGGAGTTTGCGGCGGCCGTCGGCCGGCATGCGCGCAATTTTGCTCGGGAATCGGCGGGCAAACGGAGCAGTCTCTACATCGAGTCGGCAGGAGGTGAGCCACGACTAGGCCATACTTTGATCTAAACCGAGCTGATCACCGGGAAATATAGGCGTCCACTCGCCCACTCTATCCGGAACTTCGCAACTCGACGCGTTCCGACCTCTGCTTCCTCCGACCATTCTCGTCGCGTCTGCCGCCCTCGGCGGTATCTCGACCACGATTTCGGCTTACGAGTCGCTGCTGCTGCGAGGGTACGATGTCGACGCGGTCCTCGTCTTCAAGGAGGACTATTACGCCAACTACAGCTACTTTGAAAAGTGGTTCACCGAACGCGGCATCAAGGTCGGCGTCGTCGAACACCCGCCCGAACAGCTTCCGTCGGCAACTGAAGACGCCCAAAGTCTCGAGGCGTACTACGCCCGGATAGCGGACCGGCCGCTGCAGCGCGTCGTCCACCAGCTGCAGCAGACTCACCTCGACCGCATGTCGAACCTCGCTACGGCACCCCGGCGGACGCTTGACCAAGTGTGGTGGCCTTTCGTTCAGCACGGGTTGGTGACGAAAGAGTCGGACGTCATGGTCATCGACTCGGCGCACGGCGACCATTTCAGCGCGTTTGCGACCAGCTCACCGCCTACGGCTTCTTCATCGGCTGGCGACGCCCAAACCCCCTCCGCCCCCTCGCTCCTCTCTCCCGTCTTTGACGGCTCTGCCTCGTGGTGGACGCAATGTCTCGGTCACGCTCATCCCGAGCTGACGCTTGCGGCTGCCCACGCGTCCGGTCGCTTCGGCCACGTCATGTTCCCGACCGCGACCAACTTGCCCGCGCTGACTCTGGCCGAAAAGATGCTCGCGTCGGTCGGAGCCGGGTGGGCGGACCGTGTCTTTTTCTCCGACAACGGCAGCACCGGTATGGAGGTCGCGCTCAAGATGGCTCTGCGGGCTTTCGCTGAGCGGGAGCAACTCGCACCGGAGCAGAGGCGCAAGTTGGCCGTACTCGGGTTGAAGGGCAGCTACCATGGCGACACGATCGGGGCTATGGACGCCTGCGAGGGGGGCGTGTACAGTGAACGGGTCGAGTGGTACGAAGGGAGAGGGTTCTGGCTCGAGGCGCCCGAGGTCAAGATCGAGCAGGGCACGGTTCGCGTGCGACAGGCTGGGCGCGAGGTGGGCGCGTTCGACTCGCTCGCGCAGCTGTACGACGTCGACGGGCGCATTGCCCGGGCGGATCCCCTCGCGGACGTGTACCGGAAGGAGATCGAGCAGCAGATCGAGGCGCGCCTCGCTCGCGGCGACGGGATCCAGTTCGGCGCCTTGATCCTCGAACCGGTCGTGATGGGTGCTGGCGGCATGATCTTTGTCGACCCGCTGTACCAACGCGTCCTGGTCGACACGGTGCGCTCGAACCGTCGCCTGTTCCCGGCGGTGGCCGCGTCCGAAGTGGACCCGGTGTCGACCCCGGTCTGGCAGGGCCTCCCCGTCATCTTTGACGAGGTGTTTGTCGGGTTGCGTCGACTCGGCCGGGTCACGTCTTCGACTTTTCTCGGTCCGGCGACGCGTCCCGACGTCGCTTGCTACGCCAAGATCCTGACGGGCGGCTTGGTCCCGATGGCGCTGACGCTGGCGAGCGACGCCATCTTCCGGTCGTTCTGGAGCGAACACAAAGTCGACGCTTTGCTGCACGGTCACTCGTACACGGCGCACGCGATCGGGTGCGGCGTCGCCAACAAGACGCTCGAGATCCTCGACCGCATGGACGACGAGGGCGCGTTCGACGTCGCCAAGCGCGATTGGGTGCCGGCCTCGGCGGCCTTGACTGGTGCCGCCGACACTGTGCCCTGGTCCAAGTGGTCGAGCGAGTTTGTCGACCGCGTCTCGAAGCACGACAAGGTCGACGGCGTCATGGCGCTCGGGTGCGTCCTCGCGATCCACCTCCGCGCCGCCGACGGGTCGGGGTACCAATCGACCGCGTCCGAGTCGATCCTGCGCCGCCTGCGCCACGGCAGCGGGGCCGAGTCCGACTCGACCGAGATGCAGATCCATGCGCGCCCGCTCGGGAACGTGATTTACTTTATGAGCAGCCTCAACTCGCCGGCCGAGACGCTCCGCCAAGTCGAGGAGCAGGTGTATGCCGCCATCGACGCGTGAGGCTGGGTGCGAATGTGAATATACACTGCATATAGAGGTGGCGTTGAACTGAAATTCGCGAGTTGCCACAGCTTTTCTTTAGTGTTTTTCTGGGCTGACTGTGTTACAATTCGGTGGCGTGCTCTACACTTGAGCAGGGGCTGGTGTAGAGTCAAGTGGAAAAGGCTCATTCCATTGGGCCTAGATGCGAGATCGCCGCTCTGCGTCAGAGAGCCTCGGACGTGTCCCCCCACTCTCTTCTCTCTCTTTCTCTCTCTCCTTCTCACATATCCATATTCCACGCACACCTACTTGACGTGAGTGTCTGCTGCTGTGCCTGCTCGCCCCTCTACGTCGCCGCCGCTGCTTGCTACCCTGGAAATGCGGGGCCGACCTCGTTATCGCCTGGACGAAGTTCGGACGGACCTCGCCGAGTCGTGTGACCCGTCCCCGGGGCTCGGAGGGAGCCGCAGGAGGGGCTCAGCGGCTGCTTTTGTCCTGTCGGGGGTCGCTCGACTGTCTCTCGAGGGCTGCCTCGTTAGAGTGACGCCGGACGTGGTCAGCTGACGTGCGGCGGGACCGCCGATTCGAAGTGGGGAACGCGGGTGTCGAGACAGGGCGTCGCGCTATGGCTCGGCAGCTATGCACAGGATCACCTCGGTCAAGACGGAGCAGGAAGCTGACCTCGCCCGACTGGCTACCCCCGCAGGAAAGAGAACCACAGACAAGATGCCTGTCACGACGATCAAGTCTGAGGACCAGTACAAGCAGATTGTCAGTCCGGCCGTCCATTCTTGCGCAAGACTCAACCGTAGCTAACGTAACTGTACCCCGCAGCTGTCGGAACCGGGCTTGAAGGGAATCGAGTTTGTCGCGCCGTGGGAAGAATCCTGGTGAGCCCGCCGCTACTTGTCTCACCCGGTGCTGCCGTTCTCGCGACGCTCCAGCGATGTTGACTCATGAACGAATCGGACGCCCACAGCAAGGGCATCTCTGCCAAGTGGAAAGACCTCGCCGGCAACGAGCGGTGGAAGGGTATTCACTTTTACTGCGTCGACATCTGCGACCAGCAGGCGCGTCTACTCTCTCGCTTTCCTCTCCTCGACTGGCGCTGACCTCCCGTTCGTGCCGACAGGACGTGGCGATGGACGCGGGGGTCAAGATGACGCCGGCGTTCCACTTTTACGACGGCGAGTCGAAAGTCAAGGAACTGCGCAGCACCTCGGCGCCCGAACTCGAGGTCCGTTTCGTCTCTTCTCGCTCGCTCGTTTCGGTTCTCTTCGTTCCGGAAAGTTGACCTCCATACTCTTTGTGCAGCGCACGATCGGAGCCGTCCTCGCGGGTCACTGAGCCGGTGTTACGGCGCCTCCGTTTTCCGGACTCGTTCTCCCGCCCTCGCTATCTCTCCCCTTTTGCGTTCTCCCGCGGGTCCTTTCCCTTCTTTTCTTTGAGCGGAGCAGCATATCATTTCCGTCGGTTCGTCGAGTCGGTCCGGGTTCATGTTTCGGGGCGGGATTCGGAGGGGGACGGGAAATTTTCATGAGCGCGAGGTTCTCCTCGACTGTACAGATTCTTACATACGAGCAAATTTGCAGTTTTTTCAGTGACTTGATTCGCAGAGAATGCCCGAGGATATAGTATAATCCCGAGTCCACTAGTGCCGTGTGAGCCAACATCGTCCGCCTTCTTCTCTTCCCAATCAAGTCACCCTTGCTCCCGCGCACCCGGACCTGCACCAGAGCACTCGAGCACTAGCCTCTCATCTCGACTGCTGAACCCCTTCCCCACGCGACGCAGTTCGGTTGCTCGCCTCGGACGCTGCTGCTGTCCCGCCAACGATCGACATCGCAGAGCCTCGCACACCTCGCAACGCTGACTGCCTTTGGACACCAAGTCTAACCGTGAGTATACACCTTCCCGCCTACTGTCGAGCCCCGCCCGCCGCCTCCTCCGGCGCATCCACCTCTTTCCCTCTCCATCGTCATCGTCCGTCGGTTCCACCCGGTCGACTCATCTCGTCTCACTCGTCGCTCTCGGCTCGCCGGCTACTGTCTTGAAGAGCAGGACGAGGTGGTATCGGTGCGCCGGGCTCGACGCTGCGATCAGGGTCGGCGGGGGCTTGTTCAACGGGCAGAGAGGGCGCCACTTGGCTTGACTCGGGATCGGGCAACGGCCTGACCCGCTTGCCTGCGCGATGGGATTGGACCCTGCTGGAGGGTCTCTCGCGGCGAGAGTGACGCCCCGAAGGCACTACCAGTATACCCTCGTTCGGACCTGGGTCGGACTTGACCACCGCGGCGGTGCACACTTCGTCGTTAGCAATCTCAGCGAGGCGGAGTTCAGACGTTTCGCTGACACTTTACCCACATCTTCTCCTGCAGGCATAGCAACTCTCACCTCCTATCGACCTTTCCTCCCAGGCCACCTCAACCGCGTCGCCAGAATGAGTTCTCCGAAACGGCGCATGGAAACCGACCTGCACAAGCTGTGCGTCCCTCTGACTGTTGCTTTGCTTTCTGGGCGAATCGGTTCGTAATCTCAACCCAGAGAGCTAACATCTTCAGCGTTGTCCGCACAGCCTGATGAGCGACTATGAAGTGACGCTCGTCGATGGCAAGATGAACGAGTTTTACGTCTCGTTCAAGGGACCGCAGGAGAGTGAGTGTCGTCCTCTTCTGCCGGGCTATGCTGGTCGATCTGGGGACGTGTGTTCACGTCCTTCCCTTCGACGTCGAGCTGAAGAGATGGGGGGATGCCGGACTGACCTCGAAAACCTCTTGTGAACGCGCCGCCAGCCCCCTTCGAACACGGCGTGTGGAAGATCCACGTCGAGTTGCCCGAGGGTTACCCGTACAAGTCGCCGTCGATCGGGTTCACCAACAAAATCTTTCACCGTGAGTTTTGGCGACGCTGCCCTTGACTGGACTCTGTTCGCCCTGGAAGGCTTCGGCGGGTCGCAGTCTCGAGGAACGCTTCCGCGAGCTCACACCACCTGCTCCCTTGCAGCCAACATTGACGAGCTGTCCGGCTCGGTCTGCCTCGACGTGATCAACCAGACCTGGTCGCCCATGTTTGACATGGTCAACATCTTTGAAGTGTTTTTGCCCCAGTTGCTCCGGTACCCGAACGCGGCCGACCCTCTGAACGGAGAGGCGGCGGCGTTGTTGATGCGAGATCCAAAGGCGTATGATGCCAAAGTCAAGGGTGAGTTTTTTCGTGCTCACTTTTCATCTCTTGAGCTGTCGGTGCCGGATCCTCCGCCCCCATCGCGGGGACAACCATTCGGCTACAGAGCTAGATTGCGAAAGAGAGCGCACAAACTCACATCACCTTCTTCCACTCGGCAGAATACGTCCAGAAGTACGCCAGCAGCGGAGCGTCGGCAGATTCAGACGGCGACGACTCGGACGACGACGATTCGGATGTGAGTCCTCCCTCCCCAAGTTCTGCCACAGGCGCTTTGTCTTTGCTGACACGACGTAAACCCGGCACAGGAGGACGACGACAACATGAACTACAGCGCGGGAGAAGAGGACGAAACCGCCGGCATGGACGAATAGCGCCCTCTCAGCTCTCTCCGCCCTCTCCTCTTCCCGCATCTCCCGTCTCTGCATCGTCTTCTGTTCCCGTTCTCGCGCCTCGCCTCGCCTCGCCTCCGTCCGGATCCGCTCCCTTCAACACTATTGTCGTACTACCGCCCTTATTCGCCGCGTTCGCCACCTCATCTGGACCTTTTCTCTCACGCCCCCCTACCGCTCTCTCGATTTCACGCAACACATATTCTCTCTCTGCTTGCACTCATTCGCGCCTTTCCGCTCTGTATTCCCCTCCGTCGTCTCGACGTGTAACGTGATTTTCCTCCGCGAAGAACGCTTTCGGGATCGCGATGGAAAAGCCGCCGAGGGGCTTTCAAGCTTCGGACTTTGCCTCTCAGGAGTCCATCACGACCGAGGATGTCTGAAGCTATCCGAGTAACGCTATGCAAGGCAATGAATTGGCGGAGGAAAAGTTTTTCAGCTTTGGACTCTGCGCTTGAAGCGGGGAGAAAGCCGATCGACAGCAGAGGTTGGCTTCTCCAAGCTCTTCTCTCCTCAGGCCGCTATATAACACCGTGTACTCTCTCATATATTCAGATATACCCGAGCCGCCCGCCGGCCATCCTCGAGGCAAGCTGGACCGCCAACTCGCGCTCTCGCGCGTGCACCGCTTGTTGCGCCCGCTCCGCACTGCCGTACACCACTTGACGGCCCAGTTGGACTCGGACGCCGCGCCTATAGCTTCAAAGAGTCGCCCGCTGAGTCGGCGCAGCTGGGTCGACGAAGACGGCGACTGGAGCGCGTCTTCGTCGTCGAACAACAACACGAGGAGCGGCTCCACATCGAAGCGGAGGCGGACGTCTGGAGCGGCGCAAACGAGGGCGAGGGGCGGCGGCAAGGGGGTTTCGGATGCGGGCGCGAGCAGTCCGTTCGGACCGGGTTGGCGGAGGACCTTGGGTCGGACCACCAAGAAATACGGTTCCAGAAAGACAGTCGCGGCCACCGCTGCTAGTGGACTGGACCCGGCTTCGACGGCGACGGCTTCAACGGCGGCGTACGAAGACGACCTTGTTACGGTCGACGATCTGATCGCGCGCCTCCGCCGCAACTCCAACACCTGCGTCTCGGTCCTGCTCATCCAGCGGGCGGAACAACTCCTCCGCGCCTATGCCAACATCCTCGATGCCGTTTATGCCGTCGGGTCTTCGTCCTCACACACCTGTGAACCCACCGACAAGGGCAAAGGGCGCGAACGGGTACCGACTTTGGTGGAACTCTCGGCGAGGCAGGTTGGCGCCTCGGTCGAAGAGAACGTGCGCGCTTGTCTCGACCTCGACCACCCCTCGGAGGGTTCGGAGTCGGAACGGGAGACTGTCACGGTGGAGATTCGTTCGACAACCTCGCGAGGGATGGAACGGTCTGCTTCGGCGCAAGAGGCGCAACTCGAAGCTTCGCGGGTGCAGGACGAGTGGTACGAAGCTTGTCCCGCGTCGACGTGGAGGTGGGTCTACCTTGTTCTCTTTGGTTCTGCTCTGCTTGTGGTGACTGACTGGTCCCCTTGTTGCTGCGGCGCCAGGTGGATCCTCGCCGAACACGCCACTGCGATCGTTGTCGATGCCTCCCACGTCCGCATGCCGTTCCCAGTCCTCGACGCGTGCTACCAGCTCTGCTTGATGTACCGAGCCGAACAAGAGGTGCGTCGGGTCGTTGCGGGCGGTTCTTGTCGCTCTCGGAGCTTACGAAATCCGGTCCCTCCGCAGGCTTCACGCTTTTACCTCCCGCTCATTGAGACTGCTTTATACGGCTCCTCCGGCCACATTCTCCCCCTCCTACGCTCTTCGCCCTCGCCTCGACACTTGGTCGACGCCGCACTCCTGCCGACTTTACTCGACTCTGCCTTTGCCGATCGACTCTTTTACAAGGCGTTCCTCTCCCTCACGTCCTTCCCGGTCGGCTCGCGACTACGAAGCGGCGAGGACGTTTCTACTACGGCCGTCCTACTCGCCGGTTTGATGCACGTCGCGCGGCACATGCTCGCAGCGATCTCGTCGACGGCGCGAGCAGAAGACCTGGATCCGGACAGCGTCGGCCGCATGGTCGACGAGGTCTGTCGACGCGTGGCGACTCAGCTGCGGGCAGCTGTACCGTTGTGGATGACGGCGTGTGGTGGAATGGGGGACCAGGCCTTGGAGTCGCTGCGATCGGAGTTTGCGGCTCTCGATGCCGCTTTTGCCGAGCTCGACACGGTCTCGGGGGCGATGCGCGAAGTTTTGGAGCTCGACATCGTCGTCGAGCTGGGCTTGGCGCCGTTGTCGCTGGATGACCGACTCGAGGCGCTCTCTCACCGGTTGGCTTCCCTCGCTCAATCCGACTCGTCTTCTTCCTCCGACATCGACTCGGACCCGGACTCGGACTCGGACTCGGACTCGGACGCATCCGACTCGACCTCTTTGCGCTCAGACTCGTCGACTTTGACGGACACGCTCGCGCGCTTCTTGTGCCCACATCGAAGCCTCGCCGACGTTTTTCAGCTTTGCGACCAGCTCGAAGCGCGGTACGGCACTCGAACGGTTGGGAGGGACTTGGTCGCGGTTCTCTTGCGCGCGACTCTGGCGGCCCAGGGCTCGCAGCCGACGGTGCGCGAGCAGGTGGAGCGGCGCTTGGGCGCACGGTCGAGGTCGGCCGCTCTGGGAAAAGTCGAGCGTCGAATGGCGCGATCTGCGACTCCGGCTGATCCCGAACCGGACTCGACCGATTATGACGAGCAGCCCGTGCTGTCGCAACGGCGGCGGCCTCGTCCAGGCGGGAAGCGCACGCGCAGATGGGCCTTGTCTGAATCGCCGTCGGAGGATCGGCGCTCTTCTTCCGTCGAAGTGGTCGAGTCTCGGTACGTGTCTTTGTGGCGCCTGTACCTCTTTCGCAAGTCGACTGACCCTTGAGTATGGCTGCAGTCTCCCCTCCAGCCTCCCCACTCGTCTTCACCCCACTCGAGCACGCCTCTCAGTCACCGCTTCTGACCCAGACGATCTCGATCTCTTGCATTCTGCTCGTCGGCGTCGGCATGGTGTTGATCGTTCCGCCCCCCTTCTGTCCCCCTCCCCGGAGGCAGAAGACTCGCCTTGCTCGCCGCCACCGCCGCCACCCAAGGTCCCTCGACCCTTGTCGTTTTCCGCTGGACCGCCGAGTCCGTCGCCGCCTTTACCATCTGCACCCCTGCCGTCCACCAATCGCGGAGCTTCGTGCGGCCGGAAGCAGGCTCGCGTTGCGAGACTGAAGCCGCGGTCGGGTTCGCGAGCGGTCGATTCGGAAGGGCGCAAGGGTTTAAGGGGAGGTTCGGCGGCCAAGGTGCGAATGGTTGGCTGTCCGAGGGCGGTCCTGGCAAGGCGGTGCTGGGGAGACATTAGCAGCGAGGACGAGTTGGCCATGTAGGCGAGGTGGCGGTCTTATCTGACTTTCGGGGGATCGATATCGTTTTCGAGGAGTGCTGTGATCTCCTTCCGAACCGCAGAGTTCCGAGTCTGTGATATTTCATCTATTGGCCCAAGCCAATCCCGTTTGCAACTCGAGAGGATGGAGCGCCGACTTCGATCGCGCGCTGCCTTTCCACTGTTTCTCATCACCCGTACTCCCGATGCGGTATCTCGCCTCGCTGTTTGCGCTCTTTGCGCTCGCATTCACTGTCGCCCTCGCCGAACCGATCCCGCGCGCTGCGCCCGGCGCCGCTGCAGGCGAATTGGTCGGCCGGAGGGAACGCATGTTTGGTCGGCCGGCCGGAGTCCTCGAACGCGACGACCCCAAGCGCGGACAGGCTGGAGGGCGCGCAGGCGGTGTCTCGACGGACGACTCTGCTGATGCGACGACCAACTACGTGAGTCTCCTTTCCTCCTGCGCCGCCACTAGCGCCACATCCCTTTGTTTCGGCAATCCCGATGAAGGCCTTCCGGCCCGTGGGCGGGCGCCGGATGGGGCGGAATGGGGTTTCCTTGGGCGTGTAATTGGACCTGTCAACCTCCTTCGACGCCTGTGGGCCGGCTCGCTGACTTGTGCTCGCCTCCACTTTCGGCTCCTCCTGATCGGGACCGAATTAACAGCTCGTGACTTTGGACCGCTCCATTACCAACGTCAGCAAGGACAAGATCCTCGACGTCCTGTTGCGGTTAGGCGCCGTCGTCAAGCAAGAGTACAACTATCGGGTGCGGGCTTTCGTTCCTGCGTTCGGCGTCTTCCTCGCTGATCTCACCTCCCCGCCAGGTCTACAAGGGCATCCTCTTTACGATCCCGGCTTCGTTGGACAAGGGGCTCGACTCGTGGTCGTCGGTGTTGTCGGCACAGGACGGCGTCAAGTACGTCGAGAAGGACGAGGTCATGCGCGCCAACTCGGGCGAGGTGTGAGGGTCTTTCCGTGTATTTGTTCACTCTCGGGCGTGATGTAACAAGTGCAGTGGGTTTTCCTTGTCTCTTGGTCCATCAAGGGCGTGTTGACTCGGTGTGAAGGGCGAACAGCTGGCATTGCAAGAGGTTCTTGCCACAAACGGGGACAGAAACGCTGGACACAGTTCATCGCCTTGACACAAGTCGGCGAGCTGGCGAGTTTTAGGTTAGGGTTAGGTTAGGGTTAGGGTTAGGGTTAGGGTTAGGGTTAGGGTTAGGGTTAGGGTTAGGGTTAGGGTTAGGGTTAGGGTTAGGGT